>VZTT01042027.1:42762-66771 GCA_013400855.1 Buphagus erythrorhynchus | reverse complement strand
AAAGGAGGTTAAATGGCCACTAGTCACACTTTCAAAACCAGAGGAGAATTTAGTACTCATCTGAGCCACAAGTTTAAATTGGAAAACATTCCTGTTCAGACAAACAACACCTTTTTGGAACATAGAAACTGAAAACTTTTTCAGATAACCTGATGGTGATGATTTTTTTTATTTTATTTTTGCTGCAAGGAGGAAATATGGCCTCCCAATTGTCTTCTCTCACTATTAAGAATGAGTAAATATCAAAGCAAAACAGGAATATGGAAACTGTACGGAAATACTCTCAGGGAATGACAGACTACTTACCGGCCTAGTCTGCAACTGCAAGTGAAAATTACAGTGCAACCCTCTTTCTGAATAGCTATTAAAAAAAAAAAAGAAAAAATTTGCTGGAAAACCAGAAAGGTCTTGTCCATTTACAGGCTTGAGGGCTACACCACATCAGGAGCAGCCTAGAAAAACCCCTTGGAGAATATGCATGGAAAACACTGATTTAACATCAGGATTAACATGACATGGCAAAGCAGCACAGTGATGCAGATGTGGTGAAGGAAGAAGTCCCCTCACGTGTAACTAATTAGACTTAGGATAATACTGCAAATCTGTATTTGTTCAAATTTTAAACTAATTTTCATTTGTATTTGAAAGCATTATTTTTATGCATGTTAATACTAAGACAGAGAAGCAATTCTGTATGTCAGCAGCTACTGTAGAAAATAATCAAGCAGCCGTTGTCCCTTTTGTGCCTCTAATCTAAATATACAGAGAAAACACTGGGGAAAGGAAATGTTGTTATTCCCACCTTAGAGCTGGAGAATTGAGACAGATAAGAACTGAGCAATTTTCCATCCTTAGAAGGGAAGTCTGTGTCAGAAACTAGGACAGAATGCAAATTTCTACAGCTATTCTCAAAACAGGTTTGTTGGCATAATTGTTTTTCGCCTGCACATGTTGCCAAATTCTGAGAAACATTTATGGAAAGCAAGCCTGAAATATATGTATTCAGCAAAGAGCCCTTTTGTGCTAAGGTAGTGGATGCAGTGAGGGATTCTGTGCAGCTGATTTCAGAAAATGATAAATAGTGACAAAAGTAAATGGAAGAGAACACACGATCCAGGCAAAGTGAAACACAGTGGTGTCAGATGCCATAAGCCCAAACTGCTGTGCCTGTGTGGAAGGTGATACCCAAACACAGCTGGGTGGTCTCTGGGCAAAATATCAACTCAAGTCACTGAACTCAGCAATGTTACTGCAGCGAGCTAAAAGCATTGTAATGCACTGATTAACAAGGTGAGATCTAGATAGAGGGGAAAAAAGATGCACATATGCATGGGGGTTTTGCTGAGAAAGAACTCCTATAAATTCTGAGTGTCGTAAGCTGATACACGACAAATACAAGAAAGTCACACATATGTTGTTGGTACCTCACTGAAATAAATGGGTTTCCACCCTCTGGTAGAGATAAAATTTCAAGACTGGGTGTGATCAAATTCAAGTGCATTGGGATTTCACTGAGGAAGACAAAATTACAGGGTGATTGCACTGCAGACCACAGCCACATTACTGATGTAGTTTGACCTTTTATTGAAACCCTCTCCAGAAAAAACACACTGTGCTTGATTCCAATGTCCAGATTTGGTAGATTTGTCAGATTAGTTAGGAACAATTGGGTTAAGTATAGCACTTAAAGATATGTCTAGAAGGATTGCCTACTCGCAGTTCTTTTCTGTTTATGGGATAGTAATAGTGGGTGGATTTGCAATTAGGGTTGCATTTTCCTAAGATTTTAAATAATACACTAATATTTATGTGTAACTGCTTCACTGCTCTTTAGAATCAGAATGGTTTGGGTCGGAGGGGACCTTAAAGATCAACCAGTTCCAACTCCCCTGCTGTGGGCAGGGACACCTTCCACTAGACCAGGTTGCTTCAGAGCCCCATCCAACCTGGCCTTGAACAATTCCAAGGACACAACAATCACAGCAGCTGGGTCCAGTTCCTCACCACCCTCACAGTAAAGAATTTCTTCTCATATCTAACCTAATCCTGCCATCCTTCAAGTTAAAGCTATTCCCCCTTGTCCTATCACTTCATGCCCTTATGAAAACCCCCTTTCCAGTGTTCTTGCAGCCCCCTTCAGGTACTGGAAGGCTGCTGGAACATCTCCCTGGAGCCTTTTTAGCTGTGCTATTCCCTGAATGCTTATGATTTTTCATCCCATTAAACAATAGGATGGAGACCAAGTAGAGCATTTGTGTGTCTGTTCCCTGGCAGTGGCTGACTCAGACCAAGGATGATGGGTGGCTTTGCTCGATGCTGTGCCCTATCAGATCTTCCTTGTGATGACTTTGCCTGATAGACTCAGCAGAGTTCCTCCCAGCATTTATCAGCAAAAGCAATGTCAGAATAAGACCCTGTGCACTTCTGCTACAGCCTGTGGCAAAAACATGATTTCCTATTTGGGAGTTCCTAATCTATCACACATTAATTAATCGTATAGACTGCAGATAGAGCACAGTTGAACAAATTCGGTAGAGAGGAATCTGAAACCAGTCCAATATCCCGAGGGCTTTTCATAGCTCTGCCCTCCTTACTCAGAAATGTCATTCTCTAAAGTAGGTCTTACATCTTTAGAAGATGAGCGTGGGGAAGAGCTCTCATCTGGGATACAGAGACAGTTTCAGGCAAAATAGCAAGAGTGGCTGCTCTAGTTTGATGAGGGTTTCCTCATTATATTCAGTGCATTTCAAATGTGAGAGTTTGGTTTTGTAATGATATTTCACATCATCTTTGAGCCTCCGGGGGTTGGATGTGGGATTTCAGAAATAAATATATTAGCAGGAACAATTGCATCTTAGGAGAAAAAAAAAAAATGAAGCTATAGCTTTCCTGATTGATAGCTTCTATGTGCCACCTACAAAGGCTTGTGTGTCTCTGCTCTGGAGTTTCCCAGGCTCTGGGGTACTTCAATTAATTGTCATTTATATAACCAGTGCATCCCTTTCTCAGGGGCAATGAAAGCTCTGACTCAGGAGAAAGTCATCAGATCCCTTTCATCACTTGGGACCAGGACCTGTGACTAAAAAGCATAATATTTCACTTGGGTTTAGTCTCATCTCTGAAGCACTTTATAACAGGCAGCACACTTTGCTGCCTAGTTTTTGTTTGCTGACTTCAGGACTGTACTTCAAAAGCTCCCTGTCCTCCTAATGAAAGTGCTACGCCTGCCTTTTATCATGTCCTTTGTTGTAAGGTTTAGCCCATATTCCCAAATGGAAGATGAAGAGTAGGAAAATTTATTCAGCATGACAAAACAGTCATTGTGTTATAAAAAAGTGTAGTGTGTCTATAAGTGAAAATGTTAGAAAGAAAAACTCCTAATAAAGAGAGCAAACCTACTGAGATATGTTTTTCTTCTAAGAGTGCCCCTGCCCAAAAACAGAGAGAAAAGAAACAGAAGAGACAGGTAGAAAGGAAAGGCCCATGCACATCCAGCTTTAAGGAATCCTGTTGAACAGGGTTGGAGGTATGTGACAGAACATGTGCCTTATCTGCTTCTCATGAATCCTCTACCCTCAGCTCTATAAACCTCATGTACCCACTTTATCGAGGTCAAAGGAAGATGGTAGCTAAAATAGTCTTTAAAGAAAAAAAAAAGGTTTTGGACAAAAAAAAAAAATCTGTATTTTTCTGTAAGGTGCTTTAATAAAAATGCTTTTCCTTGGCTGATTTCTGCTAATCCAATGAATTATTTGAGGTGTAATAGTGATTTGTAGTTTTATCTTCAGGATACTTTTTTGATTGAGTTTAAAAAAGTAAGATTTTAATAGAAAGGCTGTAATCTCAGGATTATTTATGTCTCACTATGATTAAAAAATTTAGTATTTGTATGTAGCAAGCTCAGTCTAGTCTTAGTTTTCTTCCTGGTGAGAGTTACACAATACTCATACCTACCTCCTAGGTCTGATTTCCTTAGCAGCACTTTGGGCTGGATTTGCATCAGCTAATTAGTCATTCCAGAACAGCACAGCAAGTACCTTTCAATCCTAATCTCTTCTTGTGTAATTTATAGTGGCCTTTAGTTAGAGCAGAGCATGAATAGCTTCCTATGCTTCTCTGAAGAGCAGCTCATGCTTCATGTGGCTTTTGTCTCTTAACAGCCTGATTTACCTGGGCTCTGATGTGCAGAGCCCTGGCAGGAGGGCACACACCACCTCAAGCTTCTTGAGAAAGTACAGTTATCAACTCACAGCTGTGTGTCAGATATGGGGAAAAAAGATAAAAAATGACATCATTTCAGGAACATCAGTGGCATTGTTTGTCATAGCTCTCTATGAACCTGCTTTATCCTTTTCCCCTTCCTTCACAGCTGGCAATTTAAACTGGCCTCTAGTCTCAAAAAATCCTCTTATTTATAATCTGGTTGGCCTTAATCTACTAACTCAAACTCACACTGAATGATTTGTAAAATGTACAAAGCAATTTTTAGGCTCCCACAAGGAATCTGAGCCATTTTGCTCTCGTTTGTTAATTTATCTGTATCAAGAGCACAGATCTCTGTGGGTCTGAGCAGGTTACAGATCCCTCGTACTCACACACACCTTTGTTAACCTGAAGTGTCTCCAGCTTAAAGAAATTTATCTCTCTCACTTGCTCATTTTACTACTTGACTTCAATCAAAACTATCTCCACTGAAGTCATTCTAGAGATTTCATTTCTCTACTTAAACACACCATCTATCCTCACTTGTACCACCTCCCTCCTCCTACTCATTTAAATGGGCTGTTATACCAGGGCAGATTAATGTCACCACTGTCTCCCTTGATTTAAATGGTGTTTGATTATATCTGTCAGGATATACTTCTCTCTAAGTATGTGTTCTTGCCCGATGTGTTAATCTGATGGAGTAAATGGGCCTGGAGACATGGCCTAATCATTGCACAACATTAAATAGTTAAGGCAAGGTTCAGGCTTCCAGGTACAGTCTTGCTGTACTGGCAGTCCCTGCAGGCAGAGGGAAAAGTGCCAGGTTTTGATGATATAATGGCCAAAACACAAAAGAAAAGTAGCATTCTCCAAGCATGAGGTAGTCAGCAAATACCACATTTTCTACATTTTTATATCTATCTCTTTTTTCCTTTTTTTTTTTTTTTTGAGTCAGTCTTAGAAAAAGCTGCTTTGTCTCCAGCACAATTTTGAAGCTGGTACATCAGCCATGCAAGCTGTTTTTCCTGGACCTAAGAAGGAATATTAAATTTTCACCCTGCAGCTGGTCTCTCCCTTTCCAACACTCTCCTGGGTGAGGAGAGGCTGTGTCACCTCCTTCAGCAGAGGCAGCTTCAAGGTGAGGTGAAAGAACAGGCACTGGCAATGGGAAAAGCCCAGGGAAGCAAAGCAAGGTCTCCTGTTTTAGGCCAGACCTTACTGAGGAGATCTGGACTCTCCTTCAGAGTAGTAATTTTTTTTTTTGTCAGCACACAGTGTAGATGTTGCAGTGTAGATTCCTTAAGGCCTTATCAGTCTTCAACCATAATTAGACACTCTTTTTATACCAACCTCATCAACAAGGTTGTCCAGTCTAAGAGTACATTTCCTATGGGAGAATCTCTGAAAAGGTGGTAGAATTCCATCATGTGCTGGAAACTCCACAAACCTGAGAGTTCGTTTTAATTCCAAAATAGAAAGCAAAACTTCAATCTGCAGAGGAATAAAACTTCAATATTTTTTAGCTTTCTACATTAGTTTTTGCTTAAATAACAAATGAAATAAGCTTTTGAGACAGATGCTTCTGGATGAGAAAAATCATAATTAAAATATTGAAACACACTAATTATATTATTGAGGGGCTTTTTGACATTTTCTTCTATCTAGCACTTTAATCACAGTTAACCCAAAGACATTCTGGTCTAGATAAAAAATAATTTAAGTAGGGAAAGTTTAGAAAATTCATGCAGAAATTTTTCTGGGAACTTGAGTAGGAACTCAATGCCATTAAAAGATGCAAGTTTTCAAGAAAGTCCCAAAATAAAATTAAAGCCAGAGCAACACCCACAGTACTTATTTTGGATTACATCTTTTGGGACAAGAGTCTTATATTTTGTATATCTTTGTCATGACACTCTCAGCCTCAAAGAGACATCCCCTACCACAGCTCTGTTGCATACTTCCATGTCTGTGCTGATCTTCAGGTTACTGCAGTCCCCATCTTCACACAAGAATTCATGGGATTATTTCATTTTCCACATCTCACCCAGGGTGAAATGCATTGAAAAGCCCCCTACTCAAAACTTCTGTATCCTTGACAGATTCATGCTGGTAAACAGGCAAAGAAGGGAATAACATGGAGAACAGGCTTCTTCCCTTAAATGAATACACCAGATAAGGATGAAAATCTTCTCTGCCAGAAAAATCTTTCCTCACATATGTGATAGGTCACAAATGAAGAATCAAAGAAACACTGAGCATGGATGATGACATGAAGCCTTCCTAACAGCAGGTGCACTAATGTTTTCCTTAGCTGCAATTTTATGACTAAGCATAATTTATGAGTGATTGTAGAAAGAAAACATAAAGATGACAGCTTAACATATGACTGTGGTCCAAAATGCTAAGAGATAAATGCACAGGGAGAGAAGAAAGTCCAGTGTGGGAAGGAATTGTTCTAGAGCTCTGTGATCAGGGACTTGTTAATCACTTTTTTGCCAGCTGACCCAGTATCAGGTGTACATACTACAGAAGCAACCACCATAACTTCATGTTTCTCTAGCCCCTTCTTTCTAGATGGATCATTATTTATATATGGCTGTGGGCTAGATGTCCCCTACAGGAATTTACAGTCTCATTTTATTCATGATGTTCAGTTACTGCAGTGAAAAGAGCCATTTATATCTAGAGACAGGCAAGCAGGAAGAGTAGCAAACAATGGGGAGGCAATGCAAGAAAAAAGCAAAAAAAAATCAGGATCCTAGAAGTTTTATGTACTGAGAAGTTTGGGATGACCTTCTCTAGCTACAAAGAACAGGTACTTCAGGGTGATGGTTTATCATGTTACACTTTATATCAGTACAAATCCTTCCTGTGCATATTCCCTATGTCCATATTCATTCTGCATGTTCATAAACATTGGATTCAGCCTGATCCAGAGGACAGCAACTTTCACAGCAATGTGAGACTGTGCTTAGCTATAGGCCCAATATCAGAGGACACCCAAAAAAAGGACTGCAGGACACTTCATCCCCTGCCCAGCTCTGGCCAACAAGCCAGTCCTGCAGGTGTGGGCGAGCAGATGGAGCTGTGTGCCCACACTGCAGCTGGGCAAATGCCATCAGGGGGTCAAGAAGAGCTGGCCACAGCTAAGGAGGCAGCCCCATGCCACAGCCAGCTCTGCCTCCTGTCTGTGACCCCTAACTGAGCCCAGGCTCTCAGCACCCCACGGGTGAGAAAAGGGCACAGACCCCAGGGAAACCCCAGCAACAAACTCCCTTCTCCACAATCCTTCATGAATTATACAGGGAAGAGGAAGAAGTGATATTGCAAATAGCACAGAGCAATTCCCAGCCCTTGACCTCTTGTTTAATGTTTCATTACCCACAATATCAAGGCTTCCCAAAGCCACCTGCAACAGAGCAAAAGTAAAGTGCTTTCTCTGTCTCCTGAAATGAATTTTTTTTTTTTTTTAACTGAGAAGGTTTTTTGATAGTATATATGTGAGGGAAAGAGCTACTCCTAATTATATCCTCATAAACAAAGGGGATTTGAGGCAAACAGGAAAAACACATGGAATTAGAAGGGCTAGAAAGAAGGCTTGAAAGGATCCTCCTTTCTACAAAGAGAAGCTTAATGACAACAGGAAAAAAATTGAGAGAGAAAATCCTCTAGCAATAGGAGTGCAGTGATTCACCACTTCTAGAATTAGATCAGGCAACGTTATGCAAAAGCCCACCCATCCATTTACTCTTTTTCATTACCATCATCAGCTCATCCTGGTAAGGGGATAGTGGCATTTGCAAAGCTGATAAACAGAAAGGATTTCTGGTTAACCAATCAGGCTTAGCATCATTTACATTGCTACTCTCACAGAATGCCTCTACTAAGACATTTCATCATCCTGTATTATTTTGTGTAGGTCTTGTATCTACCCTTTAAACCTTAGTCCCTTCATACACTGGCTGCACAGTTACCCATGCAGGGCCCTGTGCAGCCAGTATTACATCATTAATGCACACATGTAGTTGTGAGCTATTTAGAGGCACAATATCCCCCATGAACATGACCCTTAGCTATTTTGACAAAATCCACAAAGAAAAAAAAAAGATACTATAGTTGTCATGCAGAAAAAAAATGTTTTTCAACTAGAATGAGACTGTGTGTCTTCAATGACAAGCCGAAATATTTTTCCTTGAACTATGTTCTAACGCTGTTCTTTACACAAACATTGATTGTGTACACAAGATAATAAATGTTGGGAGAAACTTTTTAGAATTGTTCATCTAGAATGAAAGGTGGATGTTTCCTAATCAAAATAACTGTGCATAGAGAAACGAATGAAAGGAAAACAAACCCAGCCATTATCCACACTTGGCCTCACGAACAAAGTGTTAGGCTGAGCCAAGCACTGGTATCAATTTTCTTTGCTTAATGAAAAGGTCTTCCGAGATGTAGTCCTTTCTGCTTCACTGTGGACTGACAATGCATTCTGACCTAATGGAGGCTGATTACTGTTTCCATTATGCAAGGCTGACAGAAGCAATATTTCTTCAAACCACAACCTGTTGTTGAGCACAGAGTTATTGTAGTGTGACTCTGGGCTACAAAGGCCTTTTCATATCACATGTTCCTCATCTTCTTTGAAGCACCACACGTCCTCCCACATGATGATGGGGAGACCTGTGGGGCTGTCCTGCTGTTACTGCTGGGATATCATTGCTCAGGATTAAAAATAGAACCATGTGGAAGTTTTGGTTCAACATGAAAACCACATGTGACCCACACTACAGTTCTCTAAAGACAAAAAAGCACTAAGTACCACAATTGAGAGATTAACTGGGTGGGAATTCCTCAGCTCCTCCTGATCTCCCCAGGGCTCAAATGAGCACTACCAGAACTGGCACAAGAAACCACATCCTTCTAGCAAAACAGCAAAGAAAAATTTAAATTGCATTACTGTGTACATCTTGTCCCTGTCCACGAGCTGTTTCTATTTGGAGGATTTGGGAATTTATCAAAGCAGGGGCAGAGCCTGGGCTGCTCAAGCCAGGCCTGTGCCCAGTCATTACACAACCCTGCCACTGCCTCCTCTCAAAGCCACTTGTGCACTTGGCATTTTGTTTGTATTTGTTAATCACATGCATCAGTGATCTTTTCACCATTTACAGTTCACAGCCTCACAGCTAAGGCCAATTCTCTCAGGCTCTGATGGCACACTGGATGCTCATTTTGCTGGGTACACTATGGGCTGCACATCCCAAGGGGAGCTTCACATGTCCCTTCCCTCCACAAGCAGCCAGCCTGGCCAGTGCAGGGTGCAGGTAAACTCACAGGACTGTGTGAAGTACAAAGCCAACAGGCTGGTGTGCTGGTGTTACATAGCAATATGTCCTGGGCACCAGGAAAAGTGAGAACTGAGGAAGCGAATAGCCAGTGTTAAAGTGACAAGCTTGTGGAAAGGCTCTGAAGAAAAATTAAAGGTGGAAAGCTTGGTACTAGAGGCAGAAGAAAGCATATTGAAGTGGAGAGCAAAGAATCCAGCATGTCCCAGGTCTGAGCTGTCACTCAGAGCTGCTCTGAGGCTGCTCAGTGTTTTACATCCCTCTTTCAGCATCAGTGTGCTGGGCAGACATCTCAGGAGAGACCCTCCACAGTGCTTTGCTTTGCCCATGTGATCAGTGTCACTACAGCTTGTGGGAACCCTCCATGTCCTCTAAATTAGATGCATCCTTTCTAAACCAGCTGTGAAACACGCTTGTGCCTGAAGAGCCTCAGGGAAAAAGTTCAAAAAAAAAACCAACAAAAGCTCCCACCAACATGAATAGAAGCCTTTTCCGAAGAATATGAAAGGAGAGCTAACATGGTTTTCACATGCTGGGTGGAGAGGCCTGAGTCAGCTTGAGGAAGTGGTTGTCTCTACACCACCTCAAACCACTCAGCCTTCTCTCAGAGAGAACAAAATAATGCTAAAATATATTCCTTAGGTTTTGGTGCATGCATTTGCTCCCTGTTTGGATTATATTCCCCTCAGTTATCTTCTATCAGAAAAACATCACAGCAAGTGGCAGAGCACAGCCAGTGCTGGAGGGCATTGCCTGGACCCTGTTCCTGCGTGCTGGGCAGCAGAACCCATCAGTCACAGCTCTGTCCAGCCTCTGCTGACCCTGAGAGAGGAACAAAACATCTGTCATTGCTTGGAGGATTTCTCCCTACACCTTTGCTGTGGCCAGGGCTTCACCTGCCAAATGGTGTGCTGCTGAGTGCTGGGATTTTGTTAAGCTGCTCCCAGAGCAAAACCATTTCTTGCTTTTAAAATAACAACTAGAAGAGTGGGTGGTGGGGGAAAAAAAAAAACCCAAACAAACCAACCAACCAACCAAAAAACAAATCACAAAACAAAACAAAAAAAGGCCCCCAACCAATAAAAGGACTCCCAAGCAAACAAAAGAAAACACATCCCTGTATGTGATTATCCTGCAGGAACAGAACTGCTGGCATGGTGCCACCAAAGACACAGCAGCTGAAGGGCAGAACCACATGAAAAGCCAGACACCAATCAATTGCCAGACAAGAGTCATTACTTGTGCACTCACGGCTTTATTTTTCTGGGGACCAAAGGGGACAAAAGGCTCTATAGCTCCATGAACTATAAATTTTCACACCAGGTTGACATTGCAGGTAATCCCCCTCTGTTAATGAAAATACACTGCTGTCCTAAACTTGCTCAACACAAGAAACTCCCACTGTTTTACAGCTCTGCATAGCAAACAGCCACAGAGAAGACAGTACTTGGCTTCTCCACAGGCCACTTGTCACCTGCCTGGATCTGTGCAGCCAGGCACTGTGACTCCAATCACAAAACAAAACATCCAGCTTTGCCTGTCAGTCCAGCCTGGGATGGAGGGATTTCCCTAAACAGACCCATGCCCATCCCCTGAGGAGTCACTTAGTGGCACCCATGATCAGCACAATGTCCTGTCTGTGGAGATTTCCTGCTTCAGCTACAGAAGGTAGAGAAGGAAACCAATGAAGTGATCTCTTTAAAATCAAGTAGAACCACGAGTAAAACCACAACTCTCCCTAGCTCTGTGCTACAGATTTATTCTTGGAGCCACAGACCACAGCATTAGGTTGCTTGACTTCAAAAGTCTGTGTGGGTGCATAAGAACAGTAACCCTTTCTAGTCCCCTTTTGCTGTGTAAAATAATCCTGGAATATCTCACACATCCTTGAGGCTTCCTGTCACTTGGCTGGCTTTCCTGTATGGGATACTTCTTATTATCTGCTTACTACCTTTCCTGGTGCTCAGGACAGATAGTTTGGGTTGTGAATTATTCAGAGTGCTGTGCATGGTGCACATTGCATGGTGCATATTGCCATTCTTGAGCTACAGAGACCCTACATCAATGCAGTGTAGGAATCAGCTATGGACACATATGAAGCCTTGCCATCACTCTGCAAAACTGTGCACTCTCCTAAAACTGACTGAGTGTGGCCTGTGTAAGGCTTTTGCCAAGGAGAAATGTGCTCACAAAACAATTCCATAAAACATGCAGCCACACTGGCATTTGCATATTTGTATGCTTCATTTAAAAGGGTCTGCTATGTCTTGTGGCTTATTTTCCAGGCAAGGCTAAGTCATATTTTCCTAACTCTTCAATTTGTAGCAATTTCACTCTCCTTCAATTCCCTCCAGCTTGCAGTGAGTGCTGCTGCTGCAATACGCTTCCATTTAGAGGAACAAATAAGTGGCACGGCCCCTTGGAAACTGTTACCACAGGTATTCAGGAAATAGCTGGCAAGAAGATTGCTGCAGTTCACAGCCCCCTGGGGCAAGCACAAGATTGGCACAGCGCAAAGCCAAGCCAAAAAAATTCATAAATACAGATGAAAAGAAAATTCAGCATAATCCTTTTCCAAAGCTGATCCTTTGTGAATCTTGGAGATGACAGGCTGAGTGCTGGCTTGGCTTTCTGCTGACTTTGTAATGGCTGATAAGACTTTGGCAAACGAGCAGCAGGGAATTAGCTGTGCCTGCAGGAGACCTCCAGCAGCATCTCACATCACCTGAGCAGGAAACTTCACCTCCTGGAAGCAGCACTGCAGCATCCTCAGAAACAGAGCTGGGCAGTTCTGCTGTACCAGGGGAGAGTATTGGTCCATGGAAACAAAAACCCTCTGCAGAAACATGCTGGTTATGGCTACAAGGCAAATCAAGAAAGTGTATGGCAGAAACACGGTGAGCACCTTGTGCTGAGTGCCCACAGCCCCCCTGCCAGGCTGACTGCCCACCAGTCTGGGGGTCCTACCTTCTGAAATCCCATTTTCTTTCATCTCTTTGCAAATTAGGCTGTGGCTCCCAGGTACTGACACTGCATGGTCTCTGGTTATGCAGAGGAGTTTTCTCAACACTTCACAGCAGATAGGTTTTTAATAATTTTTTCCCTGTATCCTGGTTTCAAACAGGAGTTTCAGCTTCTAGCCAGGTTTATTTCTAACAATAACAGCCAGATCCTTGTTTGCTATGGATGATTATCTCCATAGAAAATAAGGATAACACCTAATTGAAGGTGAGCAGTATGATCTGGCATCCAGCTCAGGTCTAGTCAGGCCAGGATTTGGAGAGCTTGGGGTAGAAATTATGCATTCAAATTTCTGTCAGTATGGTGCTTAACTTTTAACCATAGATGTCTGTGAAAATTCAAGCACTATTAGACTGCATGATCTTTTATTGCATATTATTTTAAATATCTGTTGCTTGCCATTTCCTCTTTTGGGTCTGTGTAGAAACAATTCTAAAGAAACTACTCAAAATCAATTTAGTACAAACCAATGCAAGCCTGTTAGCTCCTAAGTGGCCACACTGACTTCAATAGAAAGACTCCAGCTGACTTCATGGGAAGCTGAATCAGGTCAGTAATGAAGGCTGTGAATTGAGGTTCGGTTCAGGCACACAGAAGTTCAAAGGCTTGTCTAGATCTGCTGAATAAATGAAATCACCAAGACTTTTGCACTTTGCAAGAGCAAACGCTACCATAAGTGTCTTGAAAATGAGGATACTGCAAGACTAACCCTCCTCACAGCACTGCTGCTGCACTGAGAATTGAAACAAGAAAGGCAAAAAAGGGAGAATTTGGTATGGAGGTGAACACAATCTCAAAAAGAGGAATTTTTTTTCCCCTTTCTGGATGCTCATCTTTATTTTGCTTCCTTTATGGCATTCACTCATTTCATCAGGAGAAACAGTATGCTCCTCTCTGCTTTCTCCTGTGCTAGCCTTGCTCCAAATTACAATCTTAACCACATATATTATTAGTTACATGTCCATGGCAATCAGCTCCTGTCCTCAACAAAAGGCTTCTGCTCCCCTATTAACAATATTTCATCGCTGTATAGATAGATACAGAATGACAAAGGCATATGAAATAATGAACAATGCAATGAAAGCCCCTTGGATTTTCCTATTCTGCCCATAGTACAGGACAAGAATGAGGAGACATTTCATGAAATTAGAAAGGCTGCAAAGGCTGATACAGATTAAAAGGAAGAGTTTTCCTCTTTAAACATGGTTTATAACCACTCTGTGAAATTAACTGCTGCCTACTCAGAGCAGGGGAAGAACAAGATCATATTTTCCGTGTCCTTTTTTTAATGTGGAATCTAGCGACATTCATATCATCAAAGCTCGTTTTGAAATAAAGCAGCAAGGAAATATTTTAGTTAAAAGAAAATATGAAACAGGAGGAATTGGTCTGCATAAGGCCCTTGTGGGAACTTTTGGTTTTCTGGCTGGATTAACAATGTATTTAAGAGAACAAGGCTTAGAATAAGATGCTTGAAAGACATTCCCCTGGAGGGAAGGGTGAGAGGCAGAGCCAACAAGCCAAAGACCTTCAGATGTCTAGGTAGACTCTGGAGCAGGAGGGGCAGCTCTATCCCACAGTGGGGAGGATGGCAGGGACAAGTCAGAATTGCCTTGCTGAACCGAGGCACAGGGTGAGGATGAGGAGCAGCAGGCACAGGGACACTGAGCTGGCACTGCCTGGGCCCAGAGGGGCAGAGTGGGCAGTGCTGAGCCTCTTCCAGGGCACAGCAGACAGAGAACTCTGTCCAGAAGCAGCCCAAGCCCTGCACTGCTCTGTGTGCTGCAGTTTGCCAGACAAACCCATCTTTAAAGCCCACCTTTATCCCTCAGGGATCTGCACTGTGCTACACGGTGCCAAGCACCTCGAATTAGGAAAATTAAAGGTTGTCTTTTGAGAGAAAGTAAAGGTAGCAGTGAAGCTATGCTCAGCTCCTGTTGTAGGCTTGTTTCTGTGCCTGTAAATCCCCAGTGCTAACTTTTTGTTTACCTCATGCTACTCCTGGCAGCACTGCACTGCTGGGCACCACCTTCTTCCACCACTGGCACAAGCAGCTGTCCTGGCTGCTCTATTTGGGCAGTGGGACAATACAAACACGGTGCTGGACTTTACCACCAGTTCCTTTTTGTAAGATGAAAATCTCATGGTGTACTACTCAAAGATGCAAAAGCTCATTGCAGTGGCTTAATATCCACTGGCAAAATTAAAAGTGATAAGGGATGTTAATCTTCATGCTCCAGGGTATAAACTAATTACCATCTGGAGTCACAGGAGGAAGCTTTCCTCTATATACTGATATAGGCTTTTACTATTGCCTGGGAAAATGATGGGTTTGGAAGAGGTTGTTCCTCTCTCTGATGCATTGACCTTTGTTAAAGACTGGATTCTCAGCTAGTGGATCAATGGCCTATTTTGGGATGACATTCCTGTGTTGATATATCACCTTCCATTCAAACTCATCCATTTAATTTAACATCCATTAGCAAGGTAATGCCCCAGAGCCTTGTATTTGTCAGATTGTTTGTTTACCCTTTTTATTCCGGAGATTAGTGCAATCTTACATGCAAAGTGCAAGTGAGCACATTCATGGCTCTGTAACTCTGGTCTGAAAGGTTCATGTTCTCTCGGTGCCTTTTGGAGGCAGCAGCAGCAGTGGTGACACTGGTAGGGACCTAAGCCTTTTATCAATGAGCAGCGTGGCAGGTCTATTTGTTTGAGCCCCTGCTGACACCCACACTCTCTGTAATTCAGTCTGACAGATTGAGGCCATGTTCCAGATCTCACAAAAGAAGCAGAGGCGGGTATTGATTTTTCTGTTATTGTTGGTGATTTGCTGCTTCGTTTCTTCAACAAATGTAAAAAAAAAAATTAAAAAAAAAATATATATATATATCTACAACAGGAAGGTCACAGCTGCAGGTTGGCAGAGCACACAGTGCTGTTCTCCCTGTTCTTCTCCTCTATCTCTCTGATTCAATGGGCATGTTCCACAGACCCTGAGCAACAGCACTGGATAAATATGAATAAACTGGCCATGGTGCTGCTTACAACCCAGAGGGACTGGGAGAAGCATCTTTCACACTGCAACTCTGAGTAATGCTCCTGAATCCCAAATCAGAGTAACATCTGCCTGTGCATTTTTTCCTGCACTTAACTCTGGCATGGAGAGAACCTTCAGGTTCATATGGAAACCAGACTCCTCAGCACACTGTGCTCAGGCCTAACTAACTCACCTCAGGTCTCATTTGTGAGCCCCACACCCAGTGCAGGTCCTACAGATGTGCTGAGTGCTGCTGGCCATGTCCCCTCACTGCTCCAGCCACCATGAGGACAGCTCTGATCAGGTGCATGCCCATCCTGGGCATCTGCTGCATTTGTTTGGCAAGCTGCACATCTTGTAGCACCTTAGACCTGATGTACAAAGATGCTGAGGCATCAATCTCCCATTGAAACCAACAGAACTCAAACACCTCCACCCCTTCCCTAATCTATTCTATTGGTTCCTGTGCTTCTGGGGCTTCCTAATCTCCAAGTGTACCAAAATAAACAAAGGATAAGTCTTTATGGGTCAGTTGCTTCTATTATACATCATCCTGAAATGTTCAGGATTTCCCTTTTTATAGCTAATTCAAGAGAGAAGCTGTGCAGATTCAGGTTTGAACTCCTGGACAGAGTGTGCTTCCAGGTGTGGAAATCAGCCATTTGTAGTAATTCTCAGTAATTTGTTATCAGTGTCTTCAGATTTCTCTTAGAGGATGCTGAATTTGTGCTGCTTTGTGTTTAGCACTGTGTTTAAAAACCCAAACAAATAAAATAACAGACAGTTTTAGTTGCTGAAGTATAAGAGTTTTTGTTTCTTGGAGAAGTGGGATGACGTGGAAAGGCTGGACTGCTCCCACATATCCTCAGTGGAGCAATGGATACCAAACACTGAACACTTTAATGGTATGTTGATGCCTCTAACATAATTGCAAAATATATCAGAGATTTTTTAAGCAGCCTTTCAGACTTTAGGAGAGAGCAGTAATATCTTGGTGCTGTGAGCAGAGCCATTTTCACTATCACAGGGCTTTGACAACCAGCTTCCTACACAGTTTGTCATGCTGAATGTCACTAATACCATCTGAATACTGATACTGTTCATGACTTTTTGTTATGTTGCATGTAAAGATTTTATGTATGCAATTTAGAAAAGACACTGATAAATGGATATAAATCTTCGGAGAGGCTACTGGAAAAACTCATTTAATATCACACTGATGTCTGTGCTGTGTTAGACTTCCAAAATATTTTCTACCCTTTTTATGAGCTCAGTGAGATTGCAGTGATTGTTCTTAAAGATGACTGAAAAACACAGTAAACTCCTGGGAACACTGCCATAAATCTGGAGTAACTTTGCTGCTTCTGATGGAGCTACCTGTGCATTACTGGGAGTGTTATTCAGCCCAGGGATTGTGTCGTACCTGCACTTACCACTAAGAAGAAATACAGCTACTCAGCTTAGTGCATGTGTTTGCACTTTCTCTTTGAAATCCTTGGCTTACTTGCCAAAACAAGTATTTTCCCTTCTCCATGGGAAGTGTTGTGCAATGCCTTCTTCCGGCACTGGCTCACAAGGAGAGTTTTCTGCTCTCCCAGAGGATGAGAAAGGAGCCAGCAAAGGGGAAACCTGCACCTTCATGGGTGACTGGCCAGACAGAGGGAAGCTGGACCACCAAAATCAGCAGAAATCCTTATTTCTCTTGCTCCTGACATTGCTCTTCTTCCAAGGCAGCCTTGCTCCCATCAGCTGGCTCCGTGGAGAGCAGGAGGGCAGGTCCCTCAATGGCCATTCTGCAGCAGGGACTGCAGGCTGGCAAACATCTGCCCCAGCCAGCAAACACTGAGCCACCAGCAGCTTTGCTTTCACCCCTTACAGCCATACCTCTTCTACTGCCCTTTTAAAGTTTTGCGTTATTATTTTTTACATTTAAAAACAAGCGTGATGCCTTCGAGGAGGTAAATCTATGCTCCCAGGCAGGACAGACTCCTCTTTGACAGGCTTCAGGTTTACTTGCCACAGAGCCACTGCATTTCTGTTTTGGGCACCCTGGCCTGGAGGTGATAACAGTGATGAGGGCACAGCACTTTGCACCTAAGGATGCTGGCACATCAATGAATGCAGCTTATTAACACCCCTGCAGCCCCAGGAAAGGGAAGGTGTGACTTTGCACCGCTTCCATTAACGCTGTGCCAAGAGGTCACTGCAGAGGAAAATTAAAAAAAAATCACACCGAGTGGAGGAACAGCAGAGAGTCCCAGCACCAAATATCGAAGCAGAGAGAGATGGGAGGAAGAATGAAGGCACAGAGAGGTGAAGTGATTGACCCAAGGGCAAAACAAAGCTGTTGGCCATAGCTGGAAACAGAGCTCTCCTGAGTCCACCCACGGAGCTCTGCTGAAACCCCCAGCAAGTTTGCCATAAGTGAAAGAAATGCCTAATTTGACATTATTTTATTGAGTACAACTATAATTGTGAACTTGTCATGGCAAATGTTTTGGTCTTATATGGGATATTGCTTCTTCACAATACCTGCATTATCTAGTAGGAATGCCTTACAAATGCTATTCATGATACACCTCAGGAGCATAATAAATAAAACATGAACGGAGCAAACACCCAGGCACGTTAATGGAGAAGGCTGTGGGACTTTAGCTACCCTAGGAACTTTTCCATTTTTCTCACAGAAATTGTTTCCACAGGTATTTTGATTTAAATTGGGCTGAAAGGGAGGAAGGAGGAAAGTATAATCAGAGAGTTGTCAACAAATTACTCAAGAGTGGTGGGCAGCATCACTACTCACAGTTTCATACACTATATGTCTTTCCTACAGATAAATTGTTCCAGGGCTATCTGAAGAAGGGGGGAGGGAGAATAAAAAAGACCACTATCATGTACAATATTTAAATTTTACTTTGTTTTGAAAAGTTGCTAGGAATTTTTTCTTTGCTGGTGTATTTTTGCAAGAAGTAAAAACCTTAAACTGGTACGAAATAGGATCCAATGTAACATTTACATCTAATTATCACACAATTTTCCTCATTGTTGGGAGCTTATTAGAAAAATGTTAGAAAAAGTTTTGCTAACTGAAAGAAGGAAAACCATGGAAACACTTTCTGCTGTAATGGATACAATCGTGATACAATAGACACAATCACCTATCAATTAAGCAGTTGAAGAGCTGTCAGCTTTGCCTTTTGACTTCTCTATCCAAAATCTCATCTCTCAGCAAGATCCAGCCAGGGATGAAAAAAAAAAAATGCTGTTCATCTTGGAGCAGTGCACATTTGTCAAGCTAAAGAGAGTTTCCTTCCCCAGACTGACTCTTGTGAAGGCACAGGAAGAGGTGCAGGATGTCAGAGAGAGGGAACACAAGGCAAGCCAGCTCTTCTTGCACGCCACTGCTTTCTCCCTGCCCACACTGCCCTCACAGCAGCATCATTTACACAGAGAGGAGCCAAGTGCAGGAGTGATGGCAGGGGCTTGGCAGCTTGGTCAAAGGGATTTTAGGGTAAATTTTGGTAAACAAGTAATCTTCAATAGCCTTCCTGCACTCACGGTTGTGTTGCTGACAAGGCCAGGGGATGCCCCCAGGAACCTGGAGGAGTTTGGAAGCAGAGGGTGGCAGAAAGGTGAATGTCTGAAACAGTCGTGTACTTCATTGTACTATGATATAATGATGACTGCACAGATTGTTTTAATCAAAAAAAAATAAGGTTTGTTTGTTCTTTTAAATAAAACCCTAATTCAAGGTCAATAGTAAATACCTGCAATACCACAAGTGGCAGAAGAGATGGAGAAAGCTGGCCCAGAATACAAAAAGCATTGTAACCAGAAGCAAATTAAGAAGTGCTTATAAATTGATAGTGTTAAAGTCTGGGGAACAGTAAATGAGGAACACTCCAGTCAGTTATAGAAAGACTTAGATCATTTAGAAGCTAATAGCAAAGACAGTTCAAAGCTGACAAACAGAGAATAATGAGGACTTTTAAATATCTAATACTCTCTGTGAATCTTAAAATGCACAGATTAAAAGGTAGGGAGCTCCAAAGGGACAATCTAAGGGTTATTTTGTTTTTTTTTCCATTCTGGAAATGAAGAACAAAATGCAAGGTCTTTCTTGGGAACAAGTACGTTAAGTGAGTGCCCTTACACTGGGGAGAAGTTTAGCCAAAACAGTTAAATTGTTTAGTAGGTAGCATAAAATCTAAGGAGAACAGCAAGAATAATTTAGAACAAAATTACTTGAAACCAACAGAAGTAGGCATCCTGGTTAGTTACATATTCTTTAAAATTGTAATAAACATCTGCATTCCTTTGCAGATATGTCCTTCAAGCAATTAGAAGTCACATTTTGTATAGAAGTCAACATACTAAGGAGTTCATTTGCTTAAATCATCCTCTTCAGTGAGACTAAGGCTGCTGAGTTGCTTTAGTGCTTTGGAAAATGCCACTTGGTGCCCAAACATTCCCCAAACCCAGACCATAAAAATCACATCCTCCAGGTCATTCTGCCAGGCCACACTTCTAATTTAAACACGCTCCATGTGAATGTGCAGAGAGTAACTTTCAAAGTCTACAAGATGCTATTGCTCATAACAGAACCAAGCAGATATACCATTACTTGTCAGATGTTTAATTAGGTGTTCTACTGTTTGTCTTGTTCCTAAAATCATGTTTCTTCCCAAATGAGACAGCTGACACGTAGCTCCCAGCAGATCCTGGCTCTTAGGTGGCTCTTCCAAAAACATAAAGACCAGAGTCTCTTTTTCCACAGTGGAGCTATTCCACAAAAGTAAAAAGGTTATTTTCCATTTTCACAGGGTCTTCTGCACTGTGAAATCCTGCTCTGGAGCTGACTCACACCTCTCCAAGCTGACCAGCCTACTCCTACATCACAGAGAGGGGTTCAGTGACATCCCTGAACAGCTCCAGTGCTTCATTAAAGCACTAAACTGCTTCCAGACTCACAGCCCTCCCTGGGCCCTGAGCTGCAGCAAACACTGCAGCTTGATACAACCAAAACAGTTGGTTACCATATTTTAAATAACACTGATGAAAACTTTACTGAGCTCCTACAGCACAGCATACAAACTTGGCCAACAAACATCATTAAGCTTTGCTTAATAATCTTGTAGCATTTGGCAAGTATAGTGTTCAATAAGTGCCTTATAAATCTAATAATTTAATTTTAAGCTTTCCTTTGAGATATGCAGTTCTAAGGGTGAGCATATATTTTATTATAAGATATGAAAAAAACCCCAATCAAACAGAGTAAGTGATTAAAAGACCTCAGAAGCTTTAAATAAAAAGGAGGGGAAAAAATAAAAAAGTAAAAAGTCAAGCAGACCTATTTGAACATGCTGGAAAATGGTGCTGAAAGTTGTCTGGATATGGAGTTTTGAGCCATTTTGTGAGCTAGACAGTGTCAGGATGTCATCTGTAGGTATTTAATGCCAGTGTGCCTGTGCTGCTATGTCATACATACATGAAATGTATCTCAATATCAATCCAATCAATCAATCAATAAGGTATAGGGCAATTTTTGGAGGATTTCACACTCCTCTAGATACAGTCTTGCAGGTACTGAAAGGACAATGATAAAAATCTATGCTGAAGTCGTGAAGGGAGCTGTTTCCCATCAGCTAGTCAGCTTGTTTTCATTATGTAAATGAGAAAACTTGAACTGGAAGAAGGATAATTAAGTAAAGCATCTTGTATTCTGGACAAATTGGTGAAAAATACATGCAGTAATAGATGTAAAGAATGGCTGACCAAGCTGTAGTATGGTAGATCATAAACAAGGGGAAATTAACCTGCAATTATTAGAAGCACAAAATGTAATTCCTATGAGGTTTAAAAATTCAACAAAGGAATGAAATAAAAGCCCAGAGTAACATGTCCTTCCGATTCACAAGTGAGTCATTGGAGAACAGATTAAAAGTTAAAGCTAGGTATTGAAACTGAGAGAAAGAAAAAGGAGATTTTTACAGTTGTGTTCAAGAAGGGAGAGTTAAACTAAAAATACAAGATTAAATAGGCCAAGTATGTAACTGCTGCTGTAATGTCACCTTTAGAAACCTCATTGAATTAAATAGCTACAAAATAACAGAGATCCTGTGTTGTAGGTCTGTTGTATCACGTTCTCAGTCGCTGCACACTGGCCCTAGCACCTCTCATTAAACTCTAATGAACCATCTCCTCCCACCCACACCAGGACATGGACAACACAGAGCATCCTAAGTGCTTTGTCCAGCTTCTTGCCAATGAAATGCAGCCCATTCCCAGAAATTATGATGATGCAACGCAAGGATCGTATGCTAGGATGGAGGAGCATGCCAGGAAATCAACATCTTTTCCATAAGGAAAACTCAAGGATAAAACCCTTTTTTTTTCTTTTTTCTTTTTTTTTTTTAAATGGGAAAAACTAAATTTTTTTCCCCCAGCAGTAAGCAGAAGATGTTTTGAAGTTTTTGACATTTAGGTATTATCCAAAAGCTTTCTAACCAGTTTTGCTCTAACAGACACAGAAATGAAAATTGAGACAAAGACATCAACTGATGGCCCAGATGGCCACAGCCAGCAGACCCCTCTAACCCAGGATCTGCACCTTACCATGTGAAAAATATTATTTGTTAAGAAACATGCACACAAAGGACTTTCATTTGTGATATCTTGTCCAGGTAACCCACCCCTGGCAGCCTTACAATACTTCAATTTATAAGCCTCAGAAAGCTGAAGGAATGCCTTTTGAATATCCCTGAGCTGGTGTTGGTCTGTGTGAAATCAATGGGCAGCATTCATTTAGCTGCAGGTTGAATCCACGCCAATTCTGACTGAACTGGAAGGTCAAATAAACACAGATATTTCAAGATTAAGGTTTGGGAAAATTAATTGGCCTTTCATATGCTTCTCTAAAATTACATCTTTAGTTCTGGGACCAAATAACGGGAGCTGGCTCTCTACAGTGGCTAAATCACTCTGCTGGCACGTGAAGTTACTGTCCATAGCTTTAATTTAAAGAATGATGCCATCAATGACTAAGCACAGACATAAACAGACTCTGTGGTTTCCCCACAGTCATTCATGTTTTCCAGCCAGTGCAATGGCTTTTGGAAGAGAGAAAGGCAGGTGCCATGTCCTGTGTTGGACAAATAAGTAAATAAGTGACTGTCATTGACAAAGCTCTGTCTGCTGCTGCATTTTCATTTGGCATTAGTACACGTATGTGACAGAGACAGTCCTTGCCCAGAAGGGCTGGCCTCCTAAATAACAAGGAATGGGGATGAAAAAGCAAAAATATCTTTCCCTTCACCCTTGGCCTTGGTCAAATACATCCATGGAAGCCACACCTGGTCTTCTGGTCTCGGATGTGCACCTCCCTCTCATCACAGAGAAGGAGGAGATGAGCTCTCTCTTCAAAGAGAAATCAGCCCCAATTGCAGTAACTCAAAATTCCTCAGTGAAGAGGCACTATCTGAAGCTGGGCCAGGCACCAAGGACAAAAGAAAACCAGTGTACACAGTAACTGTTTCATAACATTGCTTCAAAGTTTCTTGAAATGATCCAATTTTCATGCTATTTATCTGTGCAAGAAGGAAAATACAGCTCACCTGAGCAGATTATAGTGCTGCTGCAGGATTAAGACTTTAAACTAGTCCTGTCATCTTTTATTAGGCATAACCTAAGAACACACTGGTAAGGCATAAACTGCATCATTGCTAGGTAACGTGAGATTTTTCAATTATTATTATTCCAGTCATCATCGTGCTAGAACATGTAGAGATTTAAAAGGCAAATACTATAATTATACCCACAGGAGGAGCATGTGCAGGGGTGTCCTTGCTGGGTTCACAGGTACACACTCTTGGCAGGTCTGATTTCTATATGAAATGGTTTTTTAAAGGAAGTGCAGCAATAATTCAGGCATTCAGATTTCCATTACCATTTCCTTCTTGTAAACATGCAAAGCAATATATTAAGTATAGGTGGTCTTATCCCATCTCATTTATTTTAGAAATCCTGACAAGGCTACAGTTTGATAGCAATCTTACTGAGATTCAAGGTCTGGGTGGTGAAGGGAGAAACTCATTTTTCCTACTAATAATCAAGTATCACTAGCTGCAATTCAGTGGCTTTATTTGAATGAAATTTAGGTCAAGAAGCTGTGGGAAATCAATGAAACTCTGTTTCAATGAATTCCTGAAATTTTGGATAAGGATGCATTTGTGCAGAGTTTATCCCAATGCTGCCAAAGGCACAGGTTGTGTCCAGGACACAAAAGCAGGTAAATAGTTTCTCCTCATCTTCCATGACCAGCAATTCTGCCCAAAGCCTGATCCCAGCACTTGGATACTTCTAAAAAAGAGAAGTATACATCTTCTAGTTGCCAGTCAAACC
>VZTT01042027.1:13508-41987 GCA_013400855.1 Buphagus erythrorhynchus | reverse complement strand
CAGCCGCAGATTTCTGTGTAGCTCTGTGTGTAGTAAATAGGTGGACAGGCGTTTGAACAGGCTGGATGCCTCTCCTAAGCTCTTCATTAAAAGCTTTAAATTTCAGGACACCACTCTCCTCTTGCTTCTGAGGGGTCAGGAACCTATTTGCAGTGACTGCTGCCCATGGGATAAATAATGCCAGGTCCTGGCAAAAAGAGAAGGGATGAAAAGAAAGAAATAGCTGCTCAGTCTGATGCTCAGAGGCTGCAAGAGGATGGATTTCAAAATGAATGTAACCTGCTATGTGCTAAAATGTCCAAATAGGCCTTGGGTTCAGTTCCAGATCTTCAAAAGGAATGTTTTCAATCATGTCTTCACAGGGGTTTGAGACTTCCTATCAGCCTAGTCCCAAAATGATTTTCCTATTCTCACCTTCTTGTCCCTCACTGAACATCCTCTCTCCTGGAACTATCTCCACCATCTGGACAGTTTGTCACAACCATTTTCATTTGGTTTTCATGTAATTTCTCACTGTACTACACTGCAGATGGATTAAACTAATTTACCTCCTTCTTATGTTAACAAACAATTCTTAGTGAAGTCATGTCTTCCTTCAAAGACAATTTTTCTTTTCATATCTTGCTGTATGTGAGATGTCCAAAGAACTTCTTCCAGATATCATTATTTAATCACTTCTGATGGGAAAATCAAAGGCATAAAGGACTGATAAAGCTGAATTTTCCTCAGAAGCAAACATCAAAATATCCCACCTTTGGTTTGGCACAGACATGCAGGTATATCTGTGTATTCAGATACAGGTGTGTGCATATATACAGACATACACTCACTAGTGTTCACCTTGCATTTATGCTCTCCAGAGTAATTCTTCTGAAGGTATGTGGATGTATGGTATTCAGGTTGATGTATACAGTACAGAATTTTAATTTTCATTCTGAATTAATTAAGAATTAATGACTACTTAGAGTGCTAGTCATGTCTTAAAATGCTATTTTTCTGAAAGGAAGACAGTGGCAGAATAAGTCAACTCTGAATAGTACAATTAGATGCAGCTTCATGAAAAGCATGAAGAGTTCAGCACATTAAAGGATATTATTTTACTGAGCATGTTATATGCAGCGAATGAACCTTTTGTATGTCTGCAAACCATTTAAAATTAATTTATTTTTCATTCTGTCTTACGTATTGTATTAGAACTTCAGCTAACCAAGTACCCTTCATTTCTTCAGTCATTAAAATTAATATATTGCCATACTCTGAAGTAGGCCTGGACCTAGAGTTAAAACAGCTTCCAGCATTGCACAGCAGATATGTTCTGAAGGGATGCAGAACCCTGTGGTCATCATTTCTCCAATGTACTAGCAAGTGTTACACCATTCCCCCTCTCCATGGGAAGGTAATCAGCAACAAGGAGGCAGTAAGGAATTTTAAAAGAAGCCTGGCTCAGCAACATTTCTGCTGTACAGGACTCCCTGTGGGTGTGTTTCTTGGGCTGGCAGTTGGAGAGTGTGAAAAGAAACTTTCAGCTACAAGAGATATTTGCACCTGGGAAGGAGCCCCTGAGGCAATCCATCTTCCTTGGCTGGAGGTGAGGATAAAATAAACTGGGATCCCCAGCAGCACGTTCCCAGTGCATTCTCCACTGAGGATTATTAAGCACTGACAGTGTGCTTGTCACCCAGGGTTAAACACATCCCACGGAGAGGAATTACACAGGCCCATATGCCACGTTGCCAGAGCCAAGCAAATATTTTTCAGGCAAATATTTTATTCATAAAAAAAGAACTTATTTCTCAACTGAAATGATTTGCAAATGCAGATCAAATTCATTGAATTGCCTTAGTGGTTTAGTAAAAGAATGGAAAACAAGCTTCTAAAAAAAAAAGGTGTATATTTTATTTGGGTGGTTTGAAACAACAAGTCTCATCTTTCTGTTTTGCATCAGCATTATTTCTTTTGCATAAGATATTCTAAGGTTTCCATAAGCAGAAGCCTTCCCTCCCTACATTTTGGGTCAAAGCTTACTTTCACACAAAATTATTTTCTTAGGTTTGTGGGTAAAGAAGTCATCCTTATTGGAAAAGGCAGTTGCTGTTATAGTTAGAATATCCCAATGTTTTGGGACCTGATCATAATTTAGGTAAGTGTAAAAAAATATTTGTTCAAGTGGAAACTGCAAGGCTAGGCCAATTTTTACGAACTGTGAAACCAAGGTGCTAAAACATGAGCTGTGTGTCTTGGGCAGACGAGAACATGAGGAGAGAAGCAGAAAATGAAAGAACATCCACTGAGATCCTGCAAGAAACAATATCACTGCTTTTCAAAAAGCTTCAAAAATTCCCAAGCCAGCCAGACAATTCCCATCTTAAAAATTAGGAATGTTCTTACCCATATTGAGGCTTAAATTTGCTAAGGCTAGGGATGGGATTTGGGTTAATTTAATCTAAGACAATGGGAATACAGAAACTGTGCACAGAAAACAAGGGCAGCAAGAGACAATCATAATAACAAAGTTCAAAACCCTCCAGGAGATGAACAGATGATGCCAGTCATCAGTGGAACAAAGGAAAAAAAAGAAGATGAAATTCGAGGGGAAGAGGCATCTTTACAGCTCCAGCTAAATAAAATCTCGAACTCTCCTACAGCGTGTTAATGTTTATTGAGCAACAGAAATACAAAGAAAAATGAGACAGCAAGATTACAGCCACCCACTGCTGTCCTCGGGTTATGCTCGTAGGGATAAAAGATGAAGTGGTTTAATACCTTCTAATAAGATTGAGTCATACAACCTCCTCTCATCTGTGGCCTTGGGATCAGCACAATGGGAACATCCTCACCTCAAGGATACCTACAGCCACAACTTTCCATTGTGTGAGCAGAGCACTTGGGAGGGAAATCAAATACTTCTGCATCAGACAGGCAATGTGTCTGCACTTAGGGAAAGGATTGTGAGAGGTGGGAGCCTGGGAGAGCACAGGACCATGTCTGCCAAAGGACAGGAGCCCTCCCCACCTTTGGGGTGTGAGTTTGGGGGTTACAAACCCACTCATACTCAGGACTGGGGCCCTGGTTGCAGACATAATCTGGAAATGCAGGCTTGGACACAAGTGGAGGTGCAGCCACAAGTAGGAGACCAAGCAGAATCTGCTGCAAAAGCAGAATTAATGATAGTCACCTCCTTTATCAAGTGCATCCCCAACACTCACTAACACCTATTTTATCACACCACTTCATCCACGTCAGTCCTGGGGCTTGAAGCCAGCAAGAAAGGTACTGCAGATCCCATTTTAATTCATACTCACAAAGCCCAAAAACACCAAAGATATCACTGTTTTCATTCCATCCTGCTGTGCATGGGAACATAAATTTTGTCCTCTGATACATCACCATTCCTCAAGAACCCCCACTTATTAAGTGAAAAAGGGGGAAATCATTTGCAGGAAGAGCAATTAGTCAGTGCTTTCCTTAGATGTTCTCACTTGGAAAAGCTTCTCAGCCTTTTCCCTCCCACCTCTCTCGAGGCTGAGCTCTGACAATAGCACTGCTTGTTTCCTTGTACACTTAACTAGAATGTGGGACATCACACAGCACTTGCATGATTCATGAGGAATACAACACACACATCTTCACTTTTATGAGCAGCAGTATATTGTTGTCATTTTACAGATGCAAAACTGAGATGCAAGAGGATTAAAAGGGAAAAAAATTCCCTTTGTTCCTTGCATTTTTAGGATAATTGCTTTCCACACACATGAAATTATGACAGGGCCTTAGAAACTGAGCCTTTGGGTGCCTGGTGGAGGAAGGCTCAGCAGATGAATGGCCTCCCATACGTCAGTGGGGCTGTCCCTGCAGCAGGGAGGGCACCAGAGTCAGGGGTGACCAACCTCCATGGGGCTTGGGTGCACACAGGAGCAATTCTCTGGCACATTCTCTGTTTGGACTCTGGGAAAGCATCTCCAGAAGGTCCCCCATGGCCTTCCCTCAGCATGAAGGATGGCTGTGAATGAGAGGTTTGGTGTTCCCAAAGCAGGCAGCCCCTCCTTCCATGAGGAAGGAGGTCAAGCTGTGGTGTCTTTGCATTCTGCCACTTTATTACTTGTGCAAGGCTATCAGGACAGCTTATCAGCTTCCAAAGAGCAAACCCAGTCCCTCCCTAACAGTGATAGCATTGGACTGAAGGGCTCCTAAATCTCTGCTGTTTGAAATCTTGAATGTAACTTCTACTTTCAGCCCAAATTATGAAAACCTGGTGTGATTAAAAAGAGTAAAAGCTATAAGCAGCTCTCCCATGATGGAAAGCCAGTAAATATTGAAAAATGCATGTTCCAGTTTGGATCCTAAAACAAAGAACAATACAAGGTTTGAGATTTTAATGGGTCTATGTTTGCTTCTAAGCAGGCACCTTATTCAAATTCTCACTCCTCAGCCCTACTCACTGATAAGTGGCACTGGCAGCTCCTCTGGAAATATGTCCAGAAAAAGAGCTAGAGGCAGCAATATAAGCATGAAGATTTGTTACCAGATTTTAACTTGAAATGGATTTGTCACTCTTGTCCATGACAGAGAGGATAATCTGTGAATGGTAGAAGGAAACAGATCTGAAGCAGGGAAGGGTGTTTTGTAACAGGTTTGCTTTTCCTTTCTCTCCTTTTTCCTTCCTCTCCTCCATGATGATATGCACCCAGAGAAGACCAGGTCCACAGCTCCCCAGACCCACAAACCCTGGGATCAGAGGAGCTCCTTTGTCTTCAGCACAGAGAGAGTTAGCTGAAGTGTCTGAACTGAATGAACATAAATACAATCTTTTATGGCACATGAAGAAACATCTTAGCAATACTGGAAACTATCTGATGAAACTTCACTAAAACATCAGCATTCATCAGCACAAAGTAAATTCTTAAAAGGAAGGAGAAGAAAATGAGACCAAATATTTCTGAATTTTAAGTGTATCTGCATTCAGTTCAGTTGGTTTCAGAGACATGGTTATCAATAGATCAACATAAGCTCCAAGTGAAAAAAAATCTCACTAAATATGTCCAGAAAAAGGTATAGTCCCTCTAGATTCATTTAACCTGGAAGGTAATACAATTCTGACTGGGACAGATGGCCAGGTGATGTCAATTCTGGATTACTTTCTTTCCTGAAATAGAATCTTATCTATATATGCAAGTGTGTTTTCCCTCCACTTGGCCAGCCTCCCCACTTTACAACAGGTTATACAGGACTAATGATTGAAACTCCTCTTGGAAGCATATTACTCTGTGAAAACCTTGGCCTTCATATTTTCAGAAAGTAAATTTTAGTCATAAGGTGGGACACAAAAGCATGAGACCTCTAAGGTACTGAAACCAGCTGGGAGCTTTCAATTTACAAAGCCTACAAGCCAACTCTTTGTTTTGCATTCCTCTGCCCAGTCTTGATTTCCTGTGCACTGCCTTCATGTTTCCCATCAGGACAAATAAAATGCATCCCCAGACTTAAGTTGTGATAGAACAACTCATCTAAAAAAGCCCAAAGTCGATGTTAATAATACCTCATATGTTTTAAGTGCAGTGGAAATAATTGTGGCAAAACATTCTCCAGCCATGGCTGTGATTCAAACGTGAACTGGGGCAAGGCTGACTCAAAACAGATGACAGGAAATAGTGATATGTAAATAACAATAATGTGAACAGTGGTTTATGCTGTCTGTGTTGAGAGAAATGTAAGCAACCAGTCCATTGTATTTTAGGAATTTTCCAAGTTTCAACCGAATGTTTTACTATCAAAGAATATTTACCATCTGTGATGTGAAAATTTTAATCAACTAATGTCCCATTATAAACTGTGTTTTTGAATATGGCGTTTTTTAATAATTTTAGCTGATCAATATATAGATTAACACAACAATCCTTTATTGCTAAATATATTTATATTGATATCAACAGTATGGGACTTTGGGTTTCTAACCCTTTATAACTCAGAAAGCTCTATATTGCTTGATTGCCTAATTCCGTAAAACAACAAACATGCAGGAAAATTGTCATTAATTTGGAAAATAATCTGGAATCCAATTATTTCAGACAATTTATTCCTCAAAATAACTCCCACAGCTTCAAATATTTAAGAACTTCAGTGCTATATCATTCCCTGAGTGAGCTCATTTGAAGTATTTCTTTTAAAGCAATGTATATTGGCATTGACTGCTCTGAAATTAGTTTAAGTTAGATCAGAAATAGACCTATTGCCTATAAAAGTCTTATCTACTATAGATCAGTGGTTAGCTCATGGTTACTGGAAAATATTTCTCCCTCCCTCTTTAATCCTGCTCTAGTTGGTTTTTTTCCTCCTTCTTTAAAAAACAAACACAACACTGAAAAGTAAAAACAAGAGACAATTAAACTTCCCCACCCCTATAATTCTGCATCAGTGCAAATTTCATATACTGTGACCCAACTCCCTCAGGCCTTAGATCCAGGAGTGAGACAATTCTTTCAACACAGGTCAAAGATCTACAAAAACAATGTTGCTGGAAGGGGCTATGGCCCCTTGGATGACTGTTCAAAGTCATCCAAGCTCCAATGAAAAGGAAACATTAAGAGCCAGATTTAGGATTTTTTTCTGAATTTAAGGTAGATGAGAATCTGGCCCAGAATGAGCAACAAATCATTTGTTAATTTCCTTTCAAATAAGAATTGCAGCATCTCACAGGTTAAATCTGTTTAAATATGATTCATTCTACTTTTACTAAAAAGCTATTTTCCATCATCTTACTCCACGTATTTCCAGCTCTGTGTGGGTCTCAGCAGATAATGAAAAATGCAAAGTCTTTTTCTTTCCTTGGATTCAGGAAGCTGAAGATGTCCTTGGCTCAGAGCCCCCAGCCCTAGATTACCTGTTTCCAGCATGTGCCTGGGACTCGAGTTTCATCTCTCTGCCCTGGGCAGTGATGATGTGGGTACGTGCATTGCTTTAACTGTCTTCTTAGTTGTCTTGGTGATTATTTTTTCAGATACACAATACCTGGAAATATGCTGGGTTTTCCTGATAATACATTAAAATAAATTTGCCTGTAAAACAGTGCTGAAGTTTCCATTCCAGGCTGATAGCAATCACATAATCTAGGCCAGAGTTTATATCTGGGGTAGGCCAGCCGAGCGCTATTTAAATCTAAAAATATATGACAATTTATATCAGTTGAGAATCAGACCAGCTGTTTCTAATGGGGTTTCATTTAAAGCAATTAGAAAATGTAAAGTTGGAAATCCTATCATCTCGTTAGTTTTCCAAGGGCTATTATCTAGTCTGTATCGCTTCTAGAGGAGTGGAGATCTTCTCCAATTACTCATTCCTAATTCATATGCCAGACTCTCCAAGCTTCTCCCTCCACCACTTCCCAGGACACAAAGAGAAGCTGCTGCATCACCTAGTGGCTAAAGCAGAGCCTTCAGAGGAGCAAGGACACTCCTGAGAAAGGGTTTCTTCCCCCAGTGCTTCTGCCTCTTGCTTTTGTAATGCACAGAATTAAGTGCATGCAATATGTAGCATTTGGGTTTTTGTTTGGGAGGTGCATTTTTAATTTAGAGTACTAATATTAATGAATACCTAAATATAGGAAAATAGCTCCTCAGTGGGAACTACCTTCCCTTACAAGGTAGAAAGCAGAAGTGGAGGAGTCAGGCAGGTCCTTCTCAGTTAAATTTTCACCTCCTGACCCAAGCATGGCTTAAGCCACCAGAGCAGAACACAAATATTTCTCCTCTCAAGCCCAGCCCAAGTGCTACTTGTGTCTCACAGGCTGATCACCTAGACCACAAAACTTGGGTGATTTCAGTGTACATGAATGACCCTCAAATTTGAGTCTCTGAGTAAGAGCCCCTACAGAAACAGGGTTCAGCATTATTTTGGATGCAGTTGAAGGACAGACTTCTTCCACTATCACAGGGGATTTGAACAGGTTGTTACAACACAGGTAGAAGGAGAACTTGCCATACCATAATTCTGAGTACAACTATTAAAAATGAAGCTGAATTCCATATTATTATTATTACTAAAGACGTCGAATTCCACATTATTATTATTAGAAATGACTGAGAGTTTTATCCTCAAAGTGATTTGCAAGGAGAAAAAAAAAAGTCGATTAAGCAAACCAAAAAACCCAACAAAATCAGATTTTCCTAGGCTGGAATTTGCCTTGGGAAGTACTTGCTGGTCTTTTCTCTCTGTTTAGTACTTTGTGGAAGCTGTTAAATGGAGTATAGTGTGCAACAGACCATATTGCAAAACCATCTAATCCTGCACTTGGATAGAGGCAAGAGACACCTGAACTACATTTTCCATAACATGTTCCCCTAACATTGCACTGGATCTAAACAAAAGGTTAAGTATTTCTATACTACAGTGCTCTTCAGAACTCCCTGTTCATAAATTTTTTCAGTATTTATTTCAGTTCAAGACAGAAACATGGCAGAACATCAGAATTTTCTATGGGTAATGATTTCCAGTGTTGGCATAGCTCAAATAATATTTATATTTTACAGCACAGGTTTTCTCCCAGAATATTTTATGTTTCAGTACTCTCAGGATGACAGGACAAGCATTAGAAATTTGCAGACAATTACGGTCTCCTGATATATTAATTTTGATAGCAACCCAGAGCATTGTTACTAAATACAAAGTGAGGAGCACTCTACTCATTAAAAACTTACAAGTTACCCAATGCAGGTGATTGGCTTGGTTTCTTGTCACTATTTTTCTCCCTCTAAGTGATAGAGAAAAGCAAAGAAAACTTCCAGGAATTGTTTATCCTAGAGGCAAATTAAATCCTTCCACAGACAGGCCACAGTATAAAATCTTTTGAGTACCAAGAGCACTGCCAAGGAAATCTTTATACCCACACATGCAGGTTGTTAATACTTGTGGTATTTTCAAGCCTGACACCTGGAGCTTCATGACACATGTCAGACTTGCACAGCGTCCCAGGAAAGCTGCCTGCACAGTGAAGTCTTTGTCAGACACTTCCTCTGATTCATGTTCTCTACGACATGTGCTTATATCACTGTTACTCTGGTTAATAACCTGACCCTGAAAACTGGAAATATACCACAAATCACCACCATGGAAGAGCTTACGTCTCAACTTCCTGACTGGATTCAAAGTTCAAATGATAAACTCATCAGTGGGTGTACTGCTTTCTGTTACTTGTGGAGAGCCATTAATCTTCCAAAAAGAACTGCAATGACTTACTCCAGATGATAACTTTGTGATGGGGAAAGCAAGAAAAATTGTATGGCAATCACTGCTGACCCCTGCCATTAAAATGCCATTTAGCAACTCTTCAAACCAGGGCTTCAAACCCAGTGGGCAGCTCGCCAACAAGATCAAAGTCAGTGGGAGCTCTGCCCGAGTGAGTTAAGCATTAATAAGTGCCCAAATAAGGCACTTATCCAGAATGCAAATATTTCTTCCTTATTCAGCATGTGGAATTCCCATTGATGTAAATGAAAGTACCATGTGTGCAGACAATGCAAACGATATCTACAGCGTGGATCAAGGGAAGGAATTTTGCCTGCAGTGTTACGAAATCTTAATCATTCATCCAGCTCAAGAACCCCAGGCTGCGGCAAAAAAGAAAAAAAAAGTTGCACATATTCTGTGTGAGAATCACACCATCCACCATCTCAAAACCTTCTGAACTGCAATAGGGCTGTTTTTCAATTGCCAAGCTGAAGAAGTGAAGAAACTTGATGGGGTTTGCACAGTGACAGAGAATGAGGTTTATCAAATAAAGTAAGCTATTCCTTATTCGTGAATAAAAGTGTCAGGATATTTTTAAATGACCTTAGCTTAGTTCTATACCTCAGAAATGCAGTATTTCTAATGCTAATGTGCAGGCACACTGACTTTAGCACCACATTTATAACTCTTTGAACAAGAATGCAGTACCCGCCTCTGTGTCAGTCCTAGAGGACACAAATACATAATTTTAGTTCACTTCCCTGATATGGAAATCAGAAAACTTGCTCCCCTGTGGCCGAGTTTCAGAATTAGGCTTTATTTATGAGTAAATCAAAGCTCAGATGGACTGAAAGACACATCATTCATAGACAATGATTTTGCTTGCAGACCTAATGGATCTGGACAAATGACAAACTGACTGAAATACATCTGTAACTAAATGGCTGAGATGTAATCATTATCATTCATGGAGGTCAGACTACCCAGGCTTCAGCAGTGTTCTTCTGACTGTTAATATTCTTGAAAATGTTTGCAAATGCCCCAAGTTGCATGTTGCTTTCTAGTTGTCATTCACCATTTGCTACTCCCTGTCAAAATGTTTCAGTCATTAAACCAGAGAGCAGAAAATATACCACATGCCCAGTCACACATTGTGAATAATAAGAGTAGACAATTTGTGAACAAACCCAGAATCAGAATAGAATTCATGAAAATAATTTAGCAGACATCTGAATAACAGATCTCTTTCCAGACAACAGCAGTGATTTGCAGGTTGCTTCTTAATTAAAAAGGGAACAGTTAAATCCATCAAGCTTTGTGTTTTGAAAAGTGCTATTATTGTAATCCTAATATTTCATCTATATTTCTGCTTTCATAGTGGCTTTCAGGAGACTACTTCAATTTACCTCTTCTGACAAAAATAACATTTATTAGGACTTCAAGTTGAAAATGCTTATTGAGAACATATGACAAAATACATTACAGGGGAATATTGACTATCTCAGAACAAAGAATTCTAAGTCCAGGAAATGCAAAGAAAAAGTTAAATATTACAAGAAATCCAAGTATGTAAAGATAAGGAAGAGTTTGCTGGGTTCAGCTTTAATTCTGCCCATCATAGTTTTTAAAACACATCCTGAGAACTGGCTGAAAGACTCATTGTTCAATATGCACTATGCAAAGTGGCTTGGAAGCTTAATCTCTCTCAGAGCCTCTTCTCTTCTCTTACTGAGCCAGCAAGCAACCATTTTATAGCAAGGCAGATGTGACAGTCCAGTTCTGATTTCTCCTGAAGTCACACAACAGAGCTAAACAAAAAGCTATTTTGCAGGCATTCCTAACACCACGTCTGACTGTTTGCAGAAAGTCCACCCAAAAGTAAAGTAAATGCCTCTGAAGCACTGGTAAGTGGGATTGCTTTTGGTGTTATCAGCCACACAACTCCTACCCAAATGGAGTGAACCACCACAACACCTGAGGTCTGCTCATTGCTCAGTTTTCCCATTTGTTTAAAGATTTATATTCTCATGGCTTCTCTCTGGACTAACATCAGCACATCCTATGGCAAAACACAGCATTGGACCTTGATAGTGTGTGAGCTACAACATAAATCTGCATTTCCCACGTCTGTTCCCAGTACAGACCAGCCCTTCTCTGACACAGGAGTTTTACAGATGCTCAGATTACACTTTCTGTGTTCATGGTGCTCATTCTAGACAGAATTTGTTTCTACACAGAAGATGAGCACAAGGCTATTTAAGCCACAATTAAGCCCTCAGAAATAGGCCTTAAGTGATGCATAGGCTGCTGTCAGCTCCCTAAATTTCACCCTATGTAATTTCTGCCATCACCCACTCACATTATGTTATTGTCTATGGCTTCAGAAAATTACTACTAGTGCATGCATAACTTCCATTCAACAAAGAGCCTCAATGATTGTTTTCTTAAACGCCCTCTGAGCTTCCCATATTGGCTCTTGTGCTTTTACAAATACACTTTCCCAGTAAGAAATTTCTCTCCCATTTTGTATGGGAAGGAGTATGTTTCAGAATTCACCCCGGAACTTCTCATCAGGGAAAAAGAATTGGCTATGCATCATTTCCATTCCTAACACTATACTGACCTCTAGAGTAAGAAGTGCTGCACACCTGGCAAATCATCTGGGTAGCTCAGAGAGAGGAAGAAAGTAAAATGAGGTCTCTCAGAAGCTGTCTGCCCTCAGGACAAGTCCCAGGAGCAAGGCACTGGGACAGCACAGAGCCCCCGAGGCTGGGAAGGATCTGGTTCAGCTGATAATATGGATTAAAGTTCTGGTTGTGCCTTATCCTTCATGAGCAGGACCAGGAGTCTCACAACACCCCATGCAGCATTTTATATTTTGATTCACGTCCTGAGGATTAGAAAACTTCAGGCTCATATAGACTGGCAATGGTTCACACAGCTTCAGCTCTTTACTCTCATTTTCACTTTTCAAACTGAAGTATTTTAAGATCTGAACATGTTCTGAGTTATATCTCCTCTAGGGAAAGCAATAAAAAGTAGGTTCATAGTTTTCTCCAATGATATCAATTTCCTTTGCCTTCTCTTTTCCTTTTTCTAAGCACTCAAGTGAAATATTGATTACAATACTTTTCAAGTAGGAGTGAGCTCTCTTCAAGAAAACTTTTCAAGGCTTCAAAAGCATACTCCAAAAAGACTCAGCTTGAAAGTAGGCTTTGCTTGTCTTCACCTGGATTTCTCCAGGAAACCCCTACAGACTCTTACTGGTAAACTATTGAAATGTGAGTGGAAAACAGCTGCTTTACACCATATTGTCTGGACTGTCTCTTAGGTATACCCAAGAAATGGAAATGCCTGAGGACACATTACTGAGGTTGGGAGAATCCATTAAGAGACACATGGCTCCCATTCAGGCTCTGGACAGCCCACCAGAGCAATATGGACAACCCCTGCCAGTTCCAAGAACTGCCCACAGAATTAGCTGGCTGAGTTACAGTGTCAGCCAAATGCCTAAACATTTCATTTTGCATCCTGAGTACAAAGTTCTCTGGACAGCTTTTGGAGCTGTCTCACAATCAGTTAGAGATATTTTGGTGAGATGGATTTGCAGAGTGGTCGCCTTCAATAATTTACAGTAGTTTCTCATATCCAGCAACAATTTTTTTTTCTTTTTTTTCCAGTTTAAGTCATCTATTTCTGTTCTCTCGTTCCCTCAGGTGAAGTCAAACCAATCTGTTGTAAACAGGTATAGTCACAGGCAAGACCTCTGAACTTCTGCTGACTGAAAGGCAGAAAGACACTTCCTTTGATCTTCTGCATTACTTCAGCAAAGCTCAGAGTAAATTTAAAAACAGCACTAGTAAAAATGTTCTATTAAAAAAAAATATTCTCTAAGAATTACGTTGATACTTAAAAAGCCCTCCCAAGACGTATGTGGCACTACAAAAAGCTTTTCTATGATTTTTAAAAATAGCAACTTCCAACGAGATGTTAAATGAAAAGAAAGCCTCATGCTTAAGATTTCAAAAGGTACACAGCTTGTGCTGATTTTCTGCATTAATTCCCTTTAGGATCAAAAGCAGCATGTACTTTTCCACAAAACCATGAAAAGCTCAATTGTCAGTAAATACAGGTCAGCACTAAAGTATTTCAAGCAGGCAGGAGCTAAGCATGAGCTGCAAGTGGAGTCTGATGTTAAAGCACAGGGAGCAGAGTTAGGCAATAAAGGGTAAACCAGGTTTCTGCAGAAAGGTTTGGTTCTTGGCTTTTTTCCAGACTACACCGAGTGCCTGGATGGAAGCACCTGGCAGGCTCCAGCAGAAGGGGCTCAGTGGCTCCTGCTGAGACCATTGAGCTCTGTGGGAACAGGCAAACACAGCACCCAGAGCACAGGCTGCAGTCACTGACAGCAAAGGCAAACACACAGGTACTGACCCCCCTGCAGCACAGCTGGCACCTCCACTGTCCCCAGGGCAGCACAAGAAGGCAACAAGGGGAATCAGATCCCTCAGGGACAATCCCCCTGACTAACACATCCTTTGCACCCACCATGTGCTCCTGAAGACCCTTTCAGAGCTGTAAAACATCCCCTTGAAGCCTTGAAGATGTTATTGGGCAGCTAACCCTGTCCTTGTGTTGCAGGAAGAAACTGTGGAGAGACAATGTAAAACACTCTCTCACCCACTGCAATGGGTTTTGGGGTAATCTTAAAGACTTTGCAGGGAAGTTAATATCAGTTCTCCAGCTGAGGGACCTTAAACTGCATTTTGTTTTATTAAGGGGACCCATATCTGAAGCAATACATAGAGCTCTTCTCTGAGCCATTTTTGGTCTTGCTCTCAGCACTGTGTGACCCTCCCAGTGGTCCCAGGGTGTCTCTGTGCTTGGGTGCTGACATTTCCCACTCCCAAGCCTTAGCACACATTCAATGGTCAATGGACAATTGGCTGATTATGGCAGGAGTGGAGCACGGAGTCACCCTCAGAATGTGGATTCAAAGAAGACAAGCAGTACTGAGGGCTGGAGGTGTGTCACTGTACCACTTTGGAGTCAAACACACACACACGAGGGTGTGATGCAAATTACACCTTCAGAGAAGGTCAGTGTGGGGACCTGGGATGCAGCACAGGCTGCTGAACATTGCTGTGATGAGGTATCAGTGCTGGAGCAGCTGCAACCTGACCTAGAAGGAAGCCACCAAAGCCTGCATTTTATTTATGTTTTACATGCTACCTCCTAAAATAAAAATCAATATGTGTCAGACTAGTGATGTTTAAATGGATAATTCCCTTTCTAGTAAACTGATGTTTCCCCTTGCCTGCATGATAAACAGTTCTGGGAACACAAAATAGGAAAAGATCTTGGAGAGAAGATGAGAGGTTCTCAAGAGACTCGAGGTTACAGGAGGAGGAGGCAGAAAACCAAACTCACTAGCAAGCTGCTCAAGGTCAAAAACCAGTGTGGGTTGTCAAGATGTACTGCTTTGTTTTTTAATCCCAGAGTAAAGAGAAATAGAAGACATGACTCATTGTGTGCATCCTCCAGGGCAGCACTGGGAGGGGGACAAGTAGATAAACCAAAAGTCAACAATCCAGAAGACAATGAGTAAAGCAAAAGGGAGAGTGAGAGGACAAGGCATGTCAAGAGGGAGAGCCTAGATCTTCCAGCAGTTCCATCAGGAGCTGGAGGAAACACTCTGCATGGGGCAAATACACAGGTCAAGGGTGAGTCTTCACTCCTGCTGTCATGTGAGATGCAGTTATCTGCTTCAAGAGCTCCTTGGCTGATCAGCAGCCAAGAGGAAGCCTAAAGGCTGTTTAGTAATTGGCACTATGCTGGGCTTTCTTGGTTTTCCTTCTAACTGCCATGCTTTTCTATCTTTTTTATTTTACATTTCTAAATGTGTTTCAGTCTACTGCTGACCCAGAAATTAAAATAATTAACTCTGTTGCTATTATTCATTATTGATTCTCTCATTTAGTAAGTGCTTGGCTCTTGAGTGAGGAGCAGAGGGCAGTGGCTGAAGTCCTGTGAGCCAAGCTGGGGGAAACTGCCAGAAAGCTTTTATAAATCAAGGTGGAAAATATAAATACAGATGATGATGCATTGGATGTTGTGTTTTGTACTTGTTTGTAAGACCCTCAGAGTGTGCTGGGTTTGTATCCATGCTCTGCCATGCTGCTCTTTCCTGAATAACTTGCATGTTAAAAAGCAGTGGTGTTCCTTTCTCTGCAGTAGCACACACTTGGCTGCCAACCTATGTGGTTAGATACATACATGAAATGTATGTATCTAGAACAAGAAAAATGTACAAGAAAATGCATCAAGTGACAGCACTGGGGACAGAGGAGTGGGGCAGGACAAAGCCATTTTGTGAACAGGAATATCCCAGCTTGTACTGGACAAGGGCACTATTTGACTGATTTTTTTTTTTCCTGTTGATAAAATTAATCCAGCACTTCTACTGGGGACAGAGAACCACTGGCCAGTGTATTTATATGAGGCCACACTCTCAATCCCCCCTGAAAACATACAGGATCTGATGCTATGGTGGGGACTACTGGTGCCACAGACCTGCCAAGGGCACTCAGATCTCTTTGGCCCTGCAAGGGAAAGCATCCATATCTCAGAGAAGTTAAAACATGTTGGACATCCAGAGCAGTCACAAGCTTGTTGTTTGGCTACACAGCAGTTCCTCTTCAGGAATGGGTAACAGCCATTTTACAATGTCATTTCTCAATCAGATTAAAGCAGTTTGCACAGAAGACAAAGTCAAATTCTCTTCCAAAAACTCCCTGTGCTGCCAGCTCCTTTCTGTACCAAAACAAGCATCTGTCTGGCCAGGATTTCCCTTTGTAGTGTTAGCTTTAACCTAGATCACTTTCTTGGCCTCCTTCTCTGAAAAAGCAAGAAGGGACCGTGGATGAGGGACAAGAATGGGCAGGCAGCAGCATCAGCTTCCAGAAATAGTGACAGCTTTTCATTACTTGATATGATTGCACAATTATGGCACAAGTTGCATGATACCATTCTTGGATTAATAGCTAGAACTTCCTAAATAAGGATTACAAGTGATAAATAATTAATGAAATAACAGATAATACATGAAAGGCAGTTAATACCTTTTCTGGGAACAAATGTCAAATAATTCAATTCCTCTGTAAGACAGTGATTTGTTAAACATGTATGTGAGCAAGAGAAGTGTGGTGTGAACATCTGAGGTGAATCAATAATGATCATGAGTGTGGTCAAGATGCACAGTCATCAAGGACTGAAATAATGTCATTTGGACATGAGCAGTGCTTTTGTGGCATTCAAACGGTTCTCTGAAGAATTTATGAAGTTCTAAAGCTTTGTAGTGTCAGGCTCCTTTCTGACATTTGGAAGCCAAGTATCTTGAAAAGTTGGGAGGGAGTAGGGGAGGTGAAGAAAGGAAGCAGTGAAGAGTGGAAAATATAAAACATCATGGAAGGACCACTTCTTTTCAGCTCAAAAGAATCTGTTGGGTTAAAAATGACAATTCTCTTATTGTACCCTGAGGCCTTGCTGCCAGAAGTGTGAGCTCTGAATCCAAGAGTAATCCTCTTTAAAACCACACAGAGAATAGTGTGTGCTTATAGTGACAGCCATGGGAAGAAATTTCCAGGAATACTTTGAAACATTCCTGTTTACTCCTCTCTGTGTGAACAGAGAGCCTGTGAACTAAACTTCCACAGAGCCATGCTTTGAAACAGGTTTGAAACTCGTGCTTTTTGTCCTCACCTAACTTCTGCTGGAAGCTGAACTTTATTTCTAAGCCAACTAATTTGGGCCAGCTTCAAGGCCCACCAGATGAAAATTAAGGAAGTCTCTCTCTTTCACTACATCAGCTCAGGGTTCAGCCTTGAGGGCAGATTTTCAAAAGGCTCCAGGGAAAATTTCAAGTGTTCACTATCCCTGGCTGTCACCAGAAATGCTGAACCCCCTGACTAGGGGACACCTGGCACCCAGACTCACACTGTCCCTGAAGGCTGAGTTAGAATTTGGCCACTTACTTGGCTGCTTATATGGAAATTATCTCCTCTGCAAATCTTGCCTAGGGCAAGCAGTGCTCTGTGCAGCCTCAGAGAACAGGATTTGCCAGCTTCCAGGTTTGTCTGGGTTCCAAAGGCATTACTCAAGCAAAATTCAAAGAAATGAAAAATAAACAGAAGGTAAAATAGAATGAAGACACAACAATAATCTAACAATATTAAAACCTGACTCAAACTGTTAACAGCCCCACCATAGTTACTGATTGTCAAACAGCATCTAGTCAGTATATAGGCAGAATTGTTTGTGATGTAAATATAAAAGGGTATCCCAGACAACTGCAGCATTCCCCATGGCAACATCCTGTGAACTCTTCAGAAAATGTAAATAAAAGCATAAAGTCATGTCATTCTGCACAAAAATCCTGCAGAGTGGATGCCCTACAGATATGAACTCTGTAATAATCTGTCCTCCTGGAAGCCTTGATGATTTTCTTCCCATGGCTTTTTGTGTTTGTGTCTGAAAGGAGTTTCCTTCATTTAACAGGTCATATTCTGTTCTGGGGCTTGTTAGTGCAAAGGAGACAAGTCTAATTTTGCTAATCCATGCTGTGAAGAGAGTCAAACAGCATTTCCTACACTTGCTGCCAGTATGAAACAAAATCACACTTCTCTCAGGTTCTTAATACTATCTCACAAGATAAACTTCTGTTGCTAATAATATCTGACACTTCTATGTATGAACACACCAAAAATACTTCAGAACAAATTGATCTCTGGTGTAACTGTATTGAATTTACTGGAATTAAACTAGAACTAGGCTGGCATGCTAGGGGGTCAAAGCAATAAGTCTGAGAGCCTCTTTTCCCCTCAGGCTCACCTGGCAGTCAAGGTTAATGGTGCCAAGCAGAGCTCCCAACACTTCCCTACGGCCACCAAAGGCTTGAATCAGGATTACACAGCACTGAGAGGAGCTGTTTTCCCTCCTTCTGTTCCCTCTGCAGAAACCTGGGCACGGAAGTAGAGCTCAAGTGAGTGTAGTTCTCTGATTCCTCATTCCAGGCTGGGACATCTGAGTGAGGAGTGTGTCTTTCTCCTGCCTTAACAATTAATACACAAACTCCTCCTGCCTCCAGTGGAGAAAATGAGAGACAAAACTGTAAGAAATGCTCTGAAGTTAGGAGAAATGTTTTGCAAATATAAAGTTTGCTCATCTGACTACTGACCAAAGACATTTTAAAAAAATTAGATTCTTCCAGGGTTTATGTCCATGTCCTGGAACCTCTCTTGCCTGACAGTAACAGGACTTCATGTGCTAATAAGAACAGAAAGATCACATCAATCTCCTGAGGTATCACTAGGTATTAGGGGAATATACTTGGTTTGCAATTTATGGCTTCACCTCACAAGAGTTCATGCAGCATTTCATCCTAAATGACCTGCTCAAAGTAGACAAACCAAGGAACTGCTTCCTTTCTGGCAGGGTGTTTTACAGTACAATGTGAGTTCAACAGATTGGAAATTATAACAGCTATAACCATGTTCAAGGCTGCTCTGACACACAAACAAAGGTTGTATTTTATGCATCTCCTAAGTGCCAGGACAGCAATTTACAGAATGTTCCTGCAGCTCCTGCAGACAGCACCGTGACTTCAAGAAAATATATTTACAGCACCTAAGGGAGAGGAAAGGCCCAGTGGCCTGGAGCCTGTGTTTTGGAACTCATAATGCAGCAAAGGTGTGAAACAGACCCAGCCAGAGATCCCAAGGGGTTTGGATACCTGACAAGGAGCAACATGCAGCTGAGCCTGGCCTCCACTGACCACAGTGTGAAACTGCTCTTTGGAGGAACCCCAGCCTAAGTAGTGGTTTATGTGATTTTACCCAAGAACAAAAACACCAGACCTACACATTACAGAAAAATATATATCTAAAAGGTAGGTGAAACAAGTTTTTTGTCCCTGGGGCATTTCCCATGAAAATATTAACAAAGTGACATAAGCATAAGAGAACCCCCAAGGTACTACAGGAATGGGTCATACACACACCTGAAAGAAAAGAAAGGCACAGAGGAGCCTGCAGATGCCTGGTTGTTTCAGTCTGTCTGCACTGATAACCTTCAGTGACAGCAGGTGCTCAGACAGGCACATTTGCTCATTTATTATTATATTTATTTGGCAATAAATGGCAAGAATATGACCATTATCAATGAATAATACTTCTATAAAATGGCTCTCTACTAAAGCAATGACTCTGGAAGCAGATATTGTACTGTGTATAATAATTAGAAAATATCTATTGTTAAAAAAACCTTTCTAAAAAGAACATTGCAGACCCAGGTGTCCTCTGTTGATGTTAAAGGAAATCCCTCATCTTTGTCACCCCAAAGAAATAAGTGCAGTGAGAGAATTAATGTTTGGATAAGTGCCCATGTCTCGGACATACCATATGGTAGCCACGTCTTCTCGATGCTTTAGTTGTATTAAAATGTTTTTGGCATTTGCATGAGCCACATGGAACCTCTCAGTGCCATTCTCAGTCCCACAAAAGGACAATTTGGAAGTTATCCAACATAAACCATAATGGCAGTTTGAGACTGCCATTCCCCAGTGGCCAAGGCTGCAGAAACCTGGAGCAGAGCTGTATTAACCTGTCCTACCCCCCCAGCCCTGTGGCTGCCCTCCATGCCCACCTCTCACATGTGATTTGCACAGATATTTCTGTCCACAGATGGAGGCTTTACAGGGAAAGCACCTCCTTGAAGCAAACAGGCAGAACCAGTGGGAACAAGGCTTAGAGGCAGCAGGTTCACAAGAAATTATATCTGAAAACTAAGTGCCAGAGATGGAAGATGCACTGGGACAGCAGAGTGAAGTTGAAAGCAGAACCACAAACCTTTAAACATTTAGAACAGCAATAGTGCAAGGGAGAAAAGCACAAAGACAGTGTCAGGTTCAAGACAAGGTCAGAAAAAATCAGCTTTAGGATAATAAGAAGATAGGAGACAGACAGCACAGGGCAAAAACCAGGAAGAGACTACAGAGAAAAATGCACTGCAGAAGATCTGACTAGACCTTGGTGCACTGCAGCTCTTAGTTCCCAGCACAGGGTGCCAAAGGGGGGCACATGCAATGGAAGTGCCTTTGGCTGGGAGTGCCAGGAGGCTGACAGCAGAGCCCAGCAGAGAAATTAACTCCTGGCAACACGGCTAAGGACAAGAACATTTCCATGTGAATAAAGGACAGCCAGGAGGTCACGCTGAGCACAGAGACCCAAGGCAGAAAACATTTGGATTTTTCAAGGCATTAATAGTCTTTTGTTTCCTTTCCAAACTCTTACACTGGGAGCAATCACATACCCAGTTGCATCTATGCTAAAAACCTAGAGGAACTGGGCAATAAAACACAGTTATCTTAAAGGGATTTGGTCAGGTCTGCTCAGGTTTTTGTATGCTAATAGCAAGAAAATAATCTTAAATTCTGTCCTGTTTCTCTGGGAAGGTAAATATCAAGTTTGTTTGTTTATTCTCATATTGTAGCTGATGTTTCCTCTCATGTTTTCCAATGGTTTACTTATTCACATCACAGACAGCTTGAGTTACAGGATTGAGTTTCCTGCCTATTAAAATGCAGCCCTTGTAGAGTGGAAATTGCAAGGAGAGACCTTGTACAGCAATGCTGATTAAAAGTTTGCAAAACAAGGTGTAAAAATTTACCTGGGTAGGTCTCCTCCAAGGTGGTGTGGCATAAAAGAGGTGAGTCCAAGCCATCAGGACACTGGGTTTGATTTTCACCTGAGCAGCACACACAAGCTCACTACTAGAGCTCACATTTGGGGCTGGCATTGCTGTAATTTGGGATAACAGACACTACCCACACTGCTTCCCTCCCACTCTTACACTGCCAATGTTTCCTTCCCCTGTTACCAAATAAAATCAAAATGCCACAAACAGATGAAAGCACATCAGATATTCCCAGGATTGCCCAAGGAGAGAGCAAACTGGGCAGGCTGTGCTGAGCAGCAGTACATCCCAGGTACTGGCCATGGGAAAAGATGACATATCTTGCCTCAGGCTAGATATAATGGATGGATGGATGGATGGATGGATGGATGGATGGATGGATGGATAGATAGATATTTAGATAATAGATAGATAGACAGACAGACAGACAGACAAACAGACAGAGGTGGGAGGGAATCAGCAAGGATCCTAGTTAAAAGTTATCTGCTTTTGAGTGTAAAATCTCAGGGTGAATTTTAGTGAAGGGAATTTTAGTGCAGTACTGACTGGGTTTGGAAATATGCCTTCCCCTTCCCAATGTAACCCAACAGTGTGTGAGTTTGAGTGTTTTTTATCCAGAGGAGGTGAGACTACATCTTAGGCCCACTAAACATTGCTCACAGCCTCCCAGGAAATTTGGCTGCATGAGGAACCATCCAATATCTTAGAACAGCCTCTGGGCCAGGGTCAATTCTTTAATCTCAGCTGTACTAAATATTATTTTCATGAGACACATTCCTTTTATGCAGCTAATCCCTGGAAATGTTTGCTTGGCTGCTTTTGCTGATCTTACATGAAACAAACTGTATTTTTAAAGTTCTGATTCTGGGTCCTGTTTTTTATCAGAAATGCTCAGGAAACGTAGCAGAAACATGTTATTTATGGAATATAATTTCTATATGTAATGTTTATATGCAATTTATATATTTATTTGTGGTCCCTTTCCAGGTTACGTAAAGGTGGCCTATCCACCAGAGTCCAGACTGGTGATTTTTGTTTTAGTTGGTGGTTTTGATGACATGTCATGTCCTCAAGCCCATTTCATTATAGGATTTTTAGGTAGGTCACATTTAAACTCCCAAGGATGGGTGGCCTAGAAAGTCTCCAGACAATTGTTCTGACAGCAAATTCTCCTGTTAGGATTTTGCAGGTTCTTGTAAATCTGCATTTGACTAGCCTCACTATCTATTTAACATTTATTTTAGCAGACTGAAGATTTCATTATTACATTTATATTGTTTTCTGTAGGGTGCTTTAGACAAATCAAATATCCCTTAAATTCTTAGAACTAAAGAGATGGGACTGCCCTGAGAGTTATCCCTGCAGGTAAGGTCTTCCAAGATGTTCAGTGTTTTCATGGCTCTTCCCTCCCACATTTTCAACATGCATTTGGATCTACTGCCAGGAGGGCTTGAACCAAAGGCACTGAGATAGGGCTTGCAAGGGGACACACCCCTATCCTGTACAGCATTCCTGCCTGGAATTAGGGCATCACATCAGCCCTTCCCACTTTCCACACTCATGTTTTTAATACTGCTGTCTCAGCTAGAATCTCCTGTTGACAAACCATAAAATAGGAATGGAGAAAAAGAGCAAGGTCACTTATCAACATGCAGAAGTCATTAATGAGGATACAGATCAAATAAAATTTAGTGGAAGCAGAAAGTAAATTAAAACTGACACCAACAGATGTTTATGAACAATGGACAGAAAAGAGACTGTAAAGATTTCCTGTGTCTCACACAACATCAACAAGAGATGCACCAGTGAAATTAAATTGCAGCAACCAGAGGAAGGGATGATAGGGAATCTTTTTTTCCCAGAACACATAATTAATTTGTGATGCATCTGCTATGAATTACTACGAGGTCAAATTAGCAGGACTCAAAAGCATTCAGCTGTTTCTATCAATAAGAATATCCAGAGATTTTTAACAATGAATAAAATGTAAGAGGGAATTTCTGTAAGTGCTGAAACACAACTTCTATCACAAAATACATTATTATCCTCTGAAAACACAGATAGTCAACCACCAAAACTATTATTTGAAGGGGATTTTCTTGAAGAAAAAGTGGAGTGGAGGGTGTTCTGGTATAAAATAATCTGAAAACAGATAGGGGAAGGTAAATGGTCGTACTCAAAACATCAAAAGTCAAAGGCAATCCCCAGAGGCAATACAAAAAGGTCAAGGTCATCCAGAATGGTCAAAGGTCATACCAAAAGCAGAAAGTTATCAGAAAGTCAAAGGTTTCAAGACAAGGTCAGGGTCACTGAAATCTCAAACGTCACTAGAGATGTAAGAAGTCACTAACACACCAAAGGTTTCATAAAGGTAAAATGTCAAGGACAGGTCAAAGGTCACACAAGGGTCTCTCACAATGTCAAAGGTCATCAAAAATTCAAGGATTAGCCTGAAATGTAAAGTGATCCAAAAGATCATGGGTCACAGAAAAGTCAAAGGTCACCTTGACAGTTTTTTTTTTTCCTGAAAGGTCAAAAGTCATCCCAAAATTCCAAAAGTGGAAGACCAACCAAATGTAAAAAAGTCATCCCAAAAGATCAAAGATCATCTCAACAGGCCAAAGGTCATCCTGAAATGTCAAAGTTCACTCAAAGCGTCAAATACTCCTCCTGAGGGTCAAAGATCACTGAGAGGTCAAAAGTAATCCCAAAATTCAAATGTCACTGTAAGGTGAAAGGTCTGCTGCTCTCTGCCTCCTTGGGGACACAGCCAGGGAGGGAAATGGGCAGAGGGTGGGGTGACTTTGGTGCCCCCTGGACCAGCACGAGGGCAAGCAGTGATGCAGGGGGTGTGTGCCCACTGAGATGCAATTATACAATTAATTGTAATTAATTACAAGAGCTAAATATGCATCCTGTTCAAATATTAATAAAATTAATATATAGAATGATGCAGAGAGGGGACAGCAGGACAATTTCAGTGTTTTGGGTAGTAACCAGCCCCTGGATTGACTATAAACCCTGTCCTTGTTACACATAGAGCCAGGTTTGGTACCTAAGAATTTACCCATGCTTGTGGCAGTGCTGCTTTAGTAATGAGGAAGAAAATACTTTGCTTCAAAGGCCCTTTGAAAGCCAGTAGCTTAAATATAATTGTGCTGGAAGTACTCCCTTGCTTTTCCTTCATAAGGTGACCAGCTCTGTGAATAGTGAGAAAGCACAAATCCATTGCTAGCAATTATTCCAAACAGCTGTACCAACCAATTTATATCCTGGGAGGCTTGTAAATTATGTTCTACCATTAACCTGGCTCAATTATTCAGAGATGACATGTCAAGCTTTCAACCAGCTACAAAGGCAGCAAGGCCAGATGCTCTTTCTGTGAGAAAATTATAAAGGAGGGAAAAGTGTGCTGTCATGTCACTCCATGTTATGTCAGACCTAAAGGAACATTCTTAAAGGAATAATCCAAAAATACAAAAAAAATCTAGGTTCTGTGTTCTTCTAAAGGTCTGGTTTTATTCACAGGGATTCTAGTGGCGTAAATCAATTGTCCAGTCCTTCCAAAATCAGTTTTCAGCTCTTGCACAGTGTTTTCAGTCCTCAGTCTTCAAACCTTGACCAGATGCTGCTCTAGGGTTTGCACAGCTGCTGCATTGGAGGGGAAGATGCACCTCCAATCACTCCTCCAGTTACTCCTGCCCAGGGAGGAGGTCCAGCTTGAAGACAAAGGGCAAGCCAGGGCTGGGGACACTTCTGTCCCTCCTGGGCCTGTGTCCCAAAGCCATCCCTTACCTTGCTTGGCAGTGTGGATGGAGAGGCTTTCAGGTTTGCTCCTGGCTGAGAGGACCTCATGTGGGAAAACTTCAGAAACAAGACTTGGAGGAGATGCTGGCTGCAGTTTTCAAGGAGCACCAAGGGCACAGGAACACCTGCTCCTTTGGGTCTGAGGAGATTTGGAAACCAAGTGGATTCAGATCTATTTAATATTCCAGATGGGAACCAGATGACTCCTTTCTGCCATGATCTGCCTTACCACCTTATTACATGATCTGTGTGTCTCCTCACATAACTCACAACTTTTTAAAAGTCCACCAGCCTGTGGAGATGGAAAACAGCAAAGCAAGATGTCACAGAGTTACAGGGGCACAGGGGTGGGAATTAACATTTAATAGGATAACTCCTGCAGCAGTTCTTTCACACCTCTGCTACTGTATACAGCATTTGCTGGCTCTATGCTCAAGGCAGACTTCATTTACCCTGGTGAATGGAATCTTAATTTCTCTCAACCTCCCTGAAGTAGTTCCAGGTTTATTCTGAGGCAAGGGAAGAACCTGATACTGGATTTTGGAAAACAAATTATTTTGCTACATGTTGAGAATTTTCATACACCATATATGTCAAAATATGTCAATATATGTCAAAACATACCTGTCAACATTTTTAAATTCAGACCTGATTGCTTGTTATCTCTTCCAGGCCACACATTAACTGTCAGCACAAAAGTTTCCAGAGTGCCTCTGTGGGCTCTCACACGTAGCTACCCTATGACCTACACCAAGGAACAGCCCTGGCTCTTGGAGAAGCTCAAATCCACCGAGGCAAGAATGTGAAAACACAGCTGGGCGCAGCAGCTTCTGCTGCAGCAGTAAATCCCTTTGCCCCTCCACACATCCCTCTGCCCTGAAAGTCTTTAGAGGTGAAATCATGAGTTTTCCTTCTCATTGCAGTTCTGTTTTGGCACTAAAAATCCTTCTTGAGGCAAGGACAGTTTGGCGTATTTTCCTTGTCTGCCCATCAAGCTCTTAAAAAATTAAGTAATTAATCATCTGAACATTCACCTCTGCTGCACTTGCTGACCAGAAACTCCCATAGGTGGTAATTTCAAATATGACTCTGCTTTTGTTGAAGACTTTTGAATTTAGAAAAAAAAAACTTGAAGTATGGACAAATGCACCTCGTCATAATTACTGCCTAGCAGTGTATTTTTAAAGCAGTCAGCTGAGCTTCTAGTTTATATTTCAATAATTTGCTTACTTGGTAAAAAAAACAAAACCCAAAAAAAAAAAAACCCTGACAAACCCCACATTCATCAACGTAGTTTATCTGAGGTCTCCTCTATAACAAAGCATTGCTTGCAAGAAGGAAGAGAAGTTTGCAGCTAAACTGTTTTGTAACAGATGTATGGATGGAAAAAGTTACTAACTGGGAGTGTTCTCTCCTTGCGAGTCTGGCCGTTGCTATTAGTGCTGGTCTGTAGGGTGTAGCTTTCCTCTGGGACTTCTGGCTTTGCTTCCGTGTTGCTTTCCTCTTCCTTTTGGTCAGGAGCCTTTTTACGACCTGGCAAAATAACACTGAGCAGCAGCACGGAATCTGCAGGACAAAAATGAGCCTTTGCCTTAAATATCCCCGGGACAAATGGAGGTGAGTAGAAACAAGTCTGGGCTGGGGAATTGCTGTCTGTTTGCTGCTCAGAAGTTATTAGCAGCCAGTATATTGGATTTGTTTGGGGTTTTTTCCCCCTATCTGGCTGCAATGTTGAGAATTTAACTAAAGACAGGCATGGAAATATAATGGAGTTGTAATTGCATCCAGGCCTTGGGTAGGGATTGCAGAGTTGGTTGGGACAGCAATCCTTTGAGCAGGATTTCCTGGGCCTTCATGGCAGACCCAAACACGTTTTCCCTCCTCTTTTTCCCTGGTCTCACAGAGTGTCTCTGTGTTTCTGATTCCCTGTGCACACTACACCTGATGAGAGCATTTACCCTGCTCCCATCCCCTCCCTGTACCTCATATATAATGCAGAGGTTGTATTTGCTCAGCTGTATTGAATCCTGCTATAAAAGCAGGGTGCAGAGGGCAGGTTCTGGATGCACAGTGAATCTCTGTAACTAATAAAATATAGCACCTGCCCTGCTGGAAGTGTCAGTGTGAAACCAGACCTGACAGGGTAAGTGATCACAGTTCAAAATCCTGTAATGCTGGTTTGGTGGTACTGGCATAAAAGTGGTACTGAGAGCTAAGGTGGACTTTGAGATAAAATAAAAATGGTGTCTTTAAAGGAAAATTACTCTGTATGGGATTTGATGACATGCAGATCTTTTACTCATAGCGTGTCATACCTGGCACTTGGGTGGATGAAATGATTTTGTGTTGTACAAACAAGACTCCACATGAGTCAAAAATAGGCAATTAAAGACTAAATATCTTGACATTCCTTCTTTCTGTTTTCTAAGTTATCTTTTAAGAATCTTGAAATTTATTGGGATGGTTTTTTTTTTTTTTCTGTACTGTTCAATGAGTATTTCTAACATCAAGCTTTTAGGCTATGTTAGTTTTGCACCTATGGTATGTTGGTCTCCTACTGGTTTTTTTTGGAGTTTGGAGCCAGGTTTCCCGACTCAACTTCCAAAATAGAAAACACTGTTATTTCCTGTTTGCTGATAATTCAATTTTATGTCTATTTAAAAGTTTTCTAGAAAATACTAGCAAACAATTGCAGGTCAGAGACCACAGGGCTAGTTCATGGATGAAACAGAATGAGCAATTTTATATTCCTAAAATATTTGATGCAATGTAGAATCAACAATTCTAATAATGTAGAGCCAACAAATGTTTTAGATCAGTTTCCTCTCCAGTTCACAGAGACCAGACCCTGCTCCTTCATGTTGTAAAGTACCAGAAAGCAGAGTTGTGTTTTGTGCATGAAGGAAATGTAACTTCTGAGGGGACACTAACTCAGCAAGGCTGTCAGAGAGGGACAGCCTCCAACTGGGGATATAAAAATTATCTTTCTCTTGGTCATTACCTCTGGCTTCTCCCTGCTCTCCCATGTAGACCCAACGTTCCTTGGGGCAGGGGCAACACTGGGTGATCAGACAATGCTCTGGCTTTATTCATCCCCTTCCATGGCAAAGAGTTCACTGCAGCTGATGGAAGATTCCACACGTCCACAGCAGAGCTCACAGTGTGACTGTTCACTGGTTTCATGGAAACACTGACTCCAGCTGCCTTTCTGTTGGCAAACCCAAGCCCACACAGCTGAGTCACTCCACACAAAGCAGCAGCTTTGAACATTTGCTTTTCCAAAGTACAATCTCCCTCTTTCACCGAGGCATCCAGGACACTTCTTGAAGCAGAACTTTGCTTTTCATCTGCTACACTGAGACAGAAACCCAGGCAGTCACACACTTGGTAACAAGGGAATAAAGTCCTGTGTCACAAGCAAACCCAGAAGGGAGGCCTGGATCATGGTTAAAACCTTGAACCACAGACACAGAGAAAAGAATTAAAAATAACCTGAACAGTTATTTTCACAACCTGGTTTTATGTAAGGGAGTATTTCTACGGGCTTTTCAGTTTCTCTTTTTGGACAGCTTGAAATGCTGCCCACAGCCTGTGTAAAATCTGAAGGGGCAGGTTTTGGGCACGTAGAATAACCTATTGCAGTCATCAAAGCCACATCAAGGCACTCAAGGTGATGTAGGAGCAGTCACCCCTTCTCTCCTG
>VZTT01042027.1:0-13347 GCA_013400855.1 Buphagus erythrorhynchus | reverse complement strand
AAAAAAAAAAAAAAGGCAGAAGCATGTTAATTGTAAAATCCAGAAAAATAGCATATGAGGAAGAGGCCACAAAACATCCACCTGTAAAATAAAAATGTGCTGGGGAGTCAGTGAAGAGTGAAGAGAAAGAAACACCAGAGCAGCCAACTAGAAAAAAAAGGCCAGCATAAGACTTGATAGTCACAGGAAGATCAAAAATAAAATGAAACTGTTCGAAGCTTCTCAGTTGGAATACATTTCAGAAGGGGCACCTAGTCTTAAAGAAAGCTGTCAGAACAGCAAATTGAAGTCAGCAGGCAAATTTGAACAGGAGATGTCTTAAAAACAGGCAAAAACTATTCCTATAAGTAATATCTGACATGTCAGAAAGTAAAGTACTTTTAAAAGAAAAACATTGGGAATGGGCAAAAACTGAATTTGAAAATCTTCCATCCAGTGTTTTACTGGAGATCTGACAGCCATTTAAATTCTTTCTCAAGCTCATTTAAGGAAAAAAAAAAGTCTTGCTTTCCCATCCCATCAATTAGAGAAAAATCATCACATCATTTTATGTTGAGAGTTATTTGATGAATGTCGTGTCATATATCACTGCCTCTGCATCTGACAGGAATCAAAGCAGACACTTTGAAAGGCAAGTGTCTTTGAACTGATAATTATGCTTAACAAAGAAAGTGTTTCACATGTTGCTTCTTAATGAAATTTCTGCTTTCAACTAAAAGGTTTTTCTCCCATCTTATTTCTGGACAGCATGAAATTATGTTGAAGCTAGCGGCAATCTATTTATTTTTTATTATACTGTGATGTTTAAAAAGTGGGGAAAATATTCTGTGTTTCTTGCATAACCAAAAGCTTCAGGAGATTTGTTGTGAAATACTGGCAAAGGTAACCCTCTGGTAGATATGTTTGCCCTTTGGATATATGATATTAAAGGCATCTGTGAATGTTCTGAATGTGAGAATAGTATTTTAGCTCAATTTCTCTACCCCCAGGAATTTCTTCTTCCTCAATTTTCTCTTTGGGGCCTTATTCTCAGAGCAGTGTAAAATACCCCAACAAAAGCTACACCCAAACAAATCTTCTCAAACAAGAGCAATTACCAAACAGCAGGATAATTTGTAGGAAGAAAAAGGTAACAAGGGCTGGGCCAGCAATTTGGCACCTAAATTCCACATTTAAGTACTTTGCATAAGATTCAAAAAAAGAAAAACAAACGCATAAACAAAACAAACAAAAAAAAAAGCAGCAAAACTCAAAAAACAAACACTCAGATTGCAGTGCAACCCCTCAGAGCCTCAAATCTTTTGACTTACATCCTTCTCTAATCTTAAATTTTCAGAAGTGATGCCAAAAAGTGAAACTCTACAAGTCCTGGGTTAGGAAGCAAGTGGTGTATATGTGTCTGCTCTGCTTTTATCTGCCAGAGAAGAGATTGTTTTGTATGGTCAGCATCAAGCCATATCTTTCAAATTAGGAATCTTCAGTCTAGGAAAACTCTGGAATATGAGGCTATGAAGAAAGTCCCAGTAATGTGGAGAATGTAAAATGGCAAGTCAGGAATTTCTAAAACCTGCAGTACCTGATGTGAATAAATAAGTTTTATACTGTTACTCTTCATCACTGGAATCATGGATTTTCCTGCTGTTAGCCAGACCAGAATTATTTTTTTTTAATTATAATATTCTCTGATTTATATTCCATGAAGTCAAGAAGGGAATGCAAGATTTGTGCTAGCTCCTCAAACTGTGAGAGACAATGTAAGCTCAAGAGTGTAGATTCTCATTTTCCTTAAAACTACTTCTAAAAAGCATTGCATATACGGGCAGAATAAAAATGACAAGTCTGTTAACTACTTTAGAATTGCTCCTTTCCATTGCCAGTTTGTCTCACACATTCCTGTGAAGTATGCAGTTTCAGAAAAGTGCTTAAAACATATAAATAGTACAATTCAGTCAATTGCTCTTCATCAGTAAATAAGAGGGCATTCAGAGGCACTGTCACACAGCAGAGCCTGGGATTAGCTCTCAGTTGCCTCTTCTGTGAAATCTCCCTGCTGTTTCCTCACATCCATCCACAAGCATTCTTCCTTTTCACCCACTTGCAGTCCCTACAAGAGTGTTTAGGAGCTCAGCTAATTTGACTGGGATTTAGATGTGGACATTAGATATTAAAAGCAATCTTTTAAATGCATAATGTGCTGGCAGTATCCTTAAATGCTCCTGTTACTCTGGCACTGACTGGTGTGAGTTGAGATGGTGCCAGTTTGACAGCACTGGAGGGATGCTGGCTTCAGGAAGCAGGTTTGGTGCTTCTTCCTGGGGAGAAGTCCCTGGATTTGAAGTGTGGAAGAGGCTCTCCATGGAACATGCAGCAACTTCTCCCAGTGACAGTGGCACTGAGCCTGGGGAGTCCCTTTTGTGGGGCACGTTTATGCACTCCATGAAAATGTGCACAAGGATGAAAAGCAAAAAGAAAAGCAGAGGATGAACCAAACAGAGAGTTAGTCCCATTTTATGCCCTGGGAAGGCAAAGAAAGAGGAGAGTAACCTCAATGAGATCACTACCAGAGCACTACCTGAGAGCTGCTCAGGAGGTGCCCCAGCCCTTCTGCTCCAATTAAGGTCTCAAAGGCAACTGCTTAAGTACATTAGACCAAAAACCCCATCCAGCCAAAATTCACCTTGCACATTACCAGTAACAACCTCACAGGCAAATGTCAGCCTGTATCTCCCACTTTCCAGTCCTGGGATTTGCATGTCCCCAAAGGATCAGTGTGATTCCTGAAAGCATTAAGAAACCACATAGTGGATGTTGTACATCACATTAACATCCTAGAGAGAAGCTGCTGGCTGAATAGTTGTGTTTTCCATGAAGCACATCTTTTGCTTTATACCTAGTGGAGTGGTGGTTGATTCAGGAATTTTGGAAATTATGTTGGAAAACAGGTTAGGCAGAACAGAGGGAAGTGGTTCAGGTAAAGCTGAACCTGCCTTGGAGCAGTAGATGGACCCAGTGACCCCTGAGGAGCCTCCCAGTCTTTCTTTTCTATGATTTCTTTACCTTAATGCTTCTGTCTCACTAACTAGACAGCTGGCCCTGTATTAGTCAACAAATAAGACAAAGGCTGGAGGATGGCTTAGATGAGGCCAGTTTGGACGTTTTGCTTGCATTCATGAGCAGCCATGAGCTCTGGAGGGGAGCTAACAGGCTCCATGCATGGCCAGTTGTTGTCTGTGTTTTCAGACAGCTGAAAAGCTGAAATCTCTCCCTGCAAAAGAAAGGCTGTGCATGCAAACACTATCCATTTCACAGCTTTTATAGAAAATACCCAGTTGCCTACCCTAGTCTGTGATACTGCTTGTGAGGCACGTATTCCTCCATTGCATTAGAATTCCTGTCACAATATTGACTTTTAAGTGAGGGAATGGACTTCATCTGTATGTTTGGAGGCAGAAGTTCTAAAAACTACTATAAAAAATGTCAGTTCCTGACCTTATCCTCCAGCTGAGCCCTGAAAACTTTGGTCTCTTTAGAGAGGCTGCTATCAGTGTGCTCAAATATGAGCCAGGTTAATGCAGTTAACCCTGAATTCCTGATGGTGTCCTGGCCTTGCCTGCCTGCAGGATAATGAACTCACCAGTTTCAGGAGTTGAAGCTGCTTGGAAATGATGCAGCACTGGTCTGTGTGTTACTGGTAGCACTGGGAAAAGGAGCAAAGGGAGAGGAAACACCATCCATTCTGCACTCACCCACGCTGGGTGGAATCAGCTGCAGGAGCAGGTCCTGCTGTCTCCCCTGCATCCTATTGCAGTGCCTTTACTGTGTTCAGGAGTTTTGTTAAGAGATTGAAAGCCCTGGATTTAGAGCTATCACAAAGCAAATAGTCTTGAAAATAGGTGTATTTGACCAAGAAGAATCAAGTCCTCATCTGGCGAGGAAACTTTCATCTCCCCACATCAGTCTTTCTCCAGTTTACAGTCTCAATTGTACACGAGGGAAACTTAAGATTTATCTGAGTCAGAATACACCTGCATTTTAGTTCTTTCACTGCTGAGAAATATGTACAGTTGTTCCCATTATTTCAGAGGGGTTGGTTTGTTGGTAGTTTTTTAATATCACCCCTTGGTGTCTTCTAATTTTTTTTAAAGGCTCTTATTTTTGGAGCTTAGGAGTCATAATGAATAAAAACCTGTGAATGCAATTCAGTTCAGATCCACATGTTGAGTCACGAGTTCCTCTTCAGTATGTGCAGGAGTCAAATCTTGCCCTTGTAAGGGGATTGGCAGTAGCTTTGGAAATATCTGCCCTATTTCCCAGTTTGTAATCATGCTGTACTTCTAGCTCACTTTTTATATAAAAGCAAATAAAGATTTTATCTGCAGGCATCGATATTGTCTTAGTAACCATCCCTGTGTCTGTGTGCAGCTGCACAGGGTGGGAAAGGAGGCTCTGAAATTTGTTATGTGGTCTGAGTGTGTCTTACGCTGTTCATATTCATGCTACTGTTAGGAGATCCTTCTCTCTCTCTCTCTCTCATCTTTTACTTATACCAAGAAAGCCAAACAACTGCTTCCCACATCTCTCTGTCATCCATCACGTACCTACTCTTTTATCATACCTGTGCAGCATTTTCAAAACCAATGCTTACATTTTGTCAGTCATTATTAAACAGTTTTCAGTGCTCTAAATCTCTTGATTTCGAGAATGCCCAAGCTAATGATGTGAGCAGAACCAAACCATTTCAGGCACTGCTGGTTCAGCTCAGCTCTGTCCCTGAGCTCCTCCTCACTTTGAAGAAGAGCTCTCTTTGCCTCCTGGAGTATATTTCTGACCTTTGCCTCCTTTTACCTATTTGAGATATATGTTTTTGCCATGCAACTGCTTGGGCAGTACTGCCTCACAGAATCAGCCAGGGACTTCTTTGTGCTGTCCTGGGGGTAAATGTCACCCTCACAGCCTTATCAGCACATCAGAGAGACAAACACCTGCATTTCCCCCCTGCATTAATAAGGTGAACATTATTACACATTTTGTTAAGCCATGAGTACAACAGCAATCTTAGGCAGTACAACCCAGTCTTGACACTGATCCTCATCTAAAGGCAAAGCTGTGCTCAGGCAGGACAAGCTTTCAGGTTTTGATGGCTGCTTGTTTTTCCAGCTTTTGGTAAGGAAAAGGTGTTGAAAACACATTTATAATTTATAAAAGATTTATAATCGACTTTCGTGGCTCCAGATAGGTCAGATAAACATGGGAGCGAATTTGTTGAGGAAAACAAGCTGCCATTCTGAACAGCTGGAGGTTTAGCCATCCCCAGAGCAAAGTCCATCAAACCCAGAGAAGTGGCAAGCTGCCAGGCAGCTGCATGTGTGTCACTTTGATGGTCACACAGGAATGGCCTCTGGGCAGGAGGGGATTAATGATAACTCTCTGAAGCCCCAAGTGCCTCATTTTTGATCTTCCTGTGGCAGTATATTTCTTCTTCCATTTTCACTTTGTTCTCAAAGCTTCACTCTTCATTTAAACCCTCTAAGGAAACTCCTTGCAAGATAGATGTACATTACCCTTTCAGGAGAAACAGAATCTCTGTCAGAAAAATAAATACTGAAATCTGTTTAGTAATGCCCCTCATGTAGACATCTCTCTCTCATCTTCTTTAAATATTAGTTTAGAAACCAGCTTTCATTGATAGAAATTTAATTGCCATAATCCAGATAGCATGAAATATTTCTATAGAGATGCTCTAATGCTAATTTGCAAGAATGGGAGAACATTTGCCATCCTAACAAATTCCTTTTGTCCTTGGATGAAAGAGACAGGAAAGACAGTGCCCCTGGCTAAGTGAAGACATGAGATAGATATCCACAATGCTCTATATGTGAAGTCTAGTGTTGGAGATGTTAATAATTTTCAGTTTAACTCCTACAGAATTAAAACTAAAGCTTTATATTAATTTCCAAACAGAAACCTGCTTGGAAATTGCCTGACTTAGTGTTTTGAAAGATGTCAGAGATTATCTCTTCATAATGACCTTGGAGATGTGGATCCAAATAATGATATCTGGGTATTTATACTAATGGTTCTTCTCAGAAATGCCCATCACAGATAATTTTGCCAAATACACATGAAATTTATAAAACCAGAAACATCTTTTACTTAATCTGAATCTGCCCATGAAAATGGATGGAATGAGCCCTAAATCCTATTCCAGCTGTCTAATGTAAGACTTAAGAGCCACCATGTGATGTATAAGATTTGGTGGACATTGTTCTTAACTACAATTAAGCTCAGTGTGCCAACCCATGTGCTGATGATAATGATAACACCAACCAGCCTAGACACTATTTCTACATTACCCTCCTCCTTTTCTAAAGCAATGGTTTAGGGCTAAAACTGAGGGTGTAAAAAGATTTCCTTTCATTCATCAAGCTTGATGGAAGTACAGGGCACAGTCACCATGATTCACATTCCTTACCTGTGGTTTATCCCTACTCAATCCAGCCCTAACTGGTGTGTGTGAAGATGACAGATCCCATCTCACACAGCTTGCAAGCACATTCCAGACCCACCAGGAGCACACTGCCTTACACTGGAGCTAGAGGTGCTTGGGCAGAGCTGTATCAATCCTCCTTGGCTGCCAGAAGGAAGGTAAAATTAGGAAAAAGACTGCTGTAGAGCAGTACAGAGTTCAAGAACTGAGTTTGTCTGCATGGTGAGACAAGAGTGCCATTCAGCCACCTGCTCAGTGGGGACACTGGGTGCAGGACCAGGGGCAGGAGACAGGACAGGTACATCACTCAGCTCTGCCAAGGCTTGATGTGCACCTGGGCTTGTCAGGACCAAACAGGTTCTGCTCTGCCTGTGAACCCCAGAGCCCAGCAAGCAGATCTAGGCCAAAGTGAGGAAGCAGCACCTGACAACATATTTGCGAGGACTTTTGTGAGTTCTGCACAAAATATTATTTGTGGGGAGTAAGAAGAGATTAGCATGTAACCACTGGCTCTCTGTAGAGTCACCTTCAGACCAGTCAGGCACAGTGCTACTTAATCTGCCTGCATTTCCAGAGCACTGATCACTATGTATCTTTGCATCATGGCCATCCATCACACCACCAGATTCTCATCTAAATACTGCCAGCAGCACTGTGAGCAGCAATATTCCCTCCTTCTCCCTCTGCATCTTATTATTGAAGCTGCTGCTGGCAAAGGGAAGGAAAGTGGCTGTGTCCACAGTGACATTAGCAGAGCTGTCAGCTTAATCAATGCTGATCCTCTCCCCCTCATCCATGCTTCTCTGCCCCTGTTCTCCTTCTTGAGGCAGCAGAAAATCCATATAAATACACCACTGTACACAGCCATCCAGAAATCCTGCCCATCTTCCATGAAACCTTTGGTACCCTGACTGTCTCCAGCTCCACATGCTGTGTCCCCTTTGGCCACTCAAGTCCTCCAGGCAGAGCCACTGCCAGAGCTCCCAGAGGCTCCTCCTGGACAGCAGGAGCATCCCTGGGAGCAGCCAGAGCAAGGAACCTGCCTGCTCTCTGCAGGTTCCTCGTCACAAACAGGATTCCAACAGTACTAAAGGCAGAGCAGGGCACAAGAGAGGCTGGGTGCTTTGACAGAGACCATACTGCAACCAGATAAACCTGTAGCAAAGTTTCCCAAGCCCTTGGGAGCTGGAATGTTTGTTAATAGTCCCTAAGCAATGCCATTCAAACAAAAAGTGCTTTTCCAGTTTGGAAAGGAGCAGGGAAACCTCTGCTAGTGGTGTAGCTCTATTCAACTCACTCATCCCACCAGGCCATTATGGAGAAGAGCATGGTGTATAAAGGGGAATAGAGCTGCAGATAATACTTCATCATGTGAACTGCAGAGGATTCACCATGAGGGGACCCTCCTGGTACCCCATTAACTCAGGCAGAACTAGCAGACACATGTGAATAGACAGCAGCTGTGTTTGGTCATACAGTTGTAAATCATGAGATATACAGGCAGCTTGTTTGGCATTTTTGTTTGTGTAGGGTTTAAATTTTTTTAAAATACACTTTTCAGAAATGGGGATTTATTTTTTTTCTCCTCAATTCACCAAGCTGATATACAATTCGAGGTGTGCCTTGTTTGATACCCTGTGTCAGTCAGCTGGAACTGGATTTCACCTAACAAACTACTTACAATGGACTTGGAGAGGGAGCATCAGAGCAAAGATAGACATTCTTGGACAGCCAGCATTTCAAAAGTTTCAGCACTCATAATCCTCCCTCTCTGTCTAAGGTCTTGTACACTGTGGGTGTTTACACACCCTTGTCTCTCTACCACTTGTCAGCTCACTGCAGTCCTCAGCTACTGCCAGTGTCACCCTCCCCTGCTGTCACCTCAGTGACACTCAGTGTCACTCCCCAGTCTGGAAAGGGAGATCCTGAGTTCAGTGATCTGCCCCATTGTCATTCAGCCACGGGACCTGCAGAGCAAGCACAGGTCAGGGGCTTTTCCTCCTGGTCTCTCCTCCATCCAGCCCATCTGAACCACAGACAAAGCACAGTTTGTGCCAGAGACAGGAGGGATCCTGCTCAGGGGCTCAGCACACTCAATTTTGTCTTTCCTGCAATTTTTCCCATCACAGAGTACATGTGGCCTGACACTATAGATGTGTTCCTTATACTGTTAATAGTTATTCTCCATAAACTGTCTTCCACTGTGTCTCCATTGCTCCTCTGACATTATCTTCTTTGCCAAGCAGTCAAGGAAAATTCAAGTACCATATTACTGCACCAGGCTTCCCTGAGATTTTGGGGGACAGAGAAGGAAAGGTTTGTTTTTTCCCTCCCATGACAGAATCACCCCCTCCAAGCAGGACTGCAGTACTAGCAGGTAACTGCATTTCAGGAGGAGTAATTCCCATCTGGTCAATATTCCCACCAGCCCAGCTGTGTGGTTGTTAAACATCTCTAGATTGCACAGTGATATAAACCTAATCAACTCCTGTCTCAATTTTCAAATCTCATTGAAAACCATACTTTGTCTTCCTCTGCAGTACTGCTTCATTTTCCCCTTCCACTGAGCTATTATTTAATTCACTGGCAGTAGCTGGCACTGACTGGAACACAGTTCACAGGATTGACCTGGGGCCACAGCCCAGGGCTGAACAGTCCTGCAAGCTTGGACAAAGCACTGTGCCCCTGATTCCTCATCTTTGACATAAGAGTAATGTTTCTGCTGCCAAGGGATGCTGGAATAATTATGCTTCAGGAATATTCAATGCTAAACACTTCTGCCAGTCTATTTATCATGTTTATAGAGTAATGGCTTTCAGGAATAAAAGATTAGAGAATATCCCTGTAGTTACAGAGCTGGGCTGGAGTACAGGAGAGTTGACTCCTGGCTCTTAGGAAACAGAAGAAACCCTAGGCAAGGTTTGGGCTTCAAAACTCCTCCTTTAGGATGGAAAATACAACCTTTCCCTCTATGGAAGATAAATAATTCCTGTTTGTGAGTTTTCAAACAGAACAGTTACTGTCAGTTTTTAAGTGAATTGTCACTTGTACAGTTCCAGTATGGATTCATTCTATAAATAAAGGACAAGAAGGAGTAACTGCAGTTAGGAGAGGATTTGTAGCACTAGGTCAATGTCTGATTCTTGTATTTAATGAAACCTTGCACACCAGGATTAATTCAACACGGGAAACGTCTCTCATAGCCAATGTTGACTGCAATAATCATTCATGACATTGAGCAAGACAGCTATTACTTGTATCCCTTCCACTGAAAATCAGGAGCACAACATCAGACCCAATAACTGCTGAAAAGCCAGACAAGGCTGCTCACAGTCTGCAAAACCAAGGGCCATGCTTTGTGAGTTCCCCTTTGGCACGGTTTCCAGACAAGCCTCTCTGCCACAGTTCAAAGAGCTAAAGACATGCCACACCTGGTCTCCCACGGAAGTTTTGAAGGAGAAGCCCAGCAGATTTGATTAATGCCAAGTGATGTGAGCAAACAGAGCCCATCCTGCTGCCTCCCACTGCCCAGCCCACCTGCAGCCCAGCAGCTGCTCCAGCTGCAGTGAAGCTGCACTGCAGATGCTGCCTCCGCTCCTTTCCGTGTTTCCTGAGGAAACACTCAGCTCATCTGCTGCTCTTTAAGCAATTAATGCACTCCATGGAGCATCTGTGAGCAGGGGCTCTGCAGGGCCCCTCATTTGCAGCAGCTCACCCCCTGTGGCCCACGTGTGCTCTGGCCTTATGGCCAGTGCTGGTCCAGCCCAATGCTGTGCAGGTGCACTGACACACACCAGCTGGCCACTTGCCCTTATCAATTTTCATAGGTTTGATAAAGTACACGCTCATGTTAATTTATTTAAATTTTTTATTATTATTAATTTATCAATGAAGTTACTGCCAGAACTGGTCTCTCTGCAGAGCAGTGTCTTGGCCTGCGTAGGATATGTTTTATTTGCAATTATGCAACTTCCTCTGTGGAGTATATCTTCCTTTAGCCCTTTTCATCTTCCCTCTAGACCAATGTTTTAGACAGAAAATTTTTCTTTTTTCAGAAAAGCTTTTTCTTTTTTTTTTTTTTTTTTCCCAAGAGGTTAAGAAAAGGTGCAGTAGCAAAGATGCTCATTTAGGATACCAGCTAAATGTTAGAAAGGAAAACTTTGGATAGCACAAAGTGTGCCTTGGTAACCTCATTGGACACAAAGATGGGATTGAGCCATCTCTCTTCTCCTAGAAAGGAAAACCAAGTCACAGAGCTCAGCTTTTTTTACCCTTAGAAGCTAATGAGGGAGTGGGAATCAAAATTTTACTGGTTTTATCCCTTTGAAATTCAGAAACAGAGATAAATCCTTCCCAGCAGTACACTGCTCTCAAAAGCAAAAAAGAGGCCTCTCAATGGTGCTGGTCAAGTAGGAGAGAAGGCAACAGTCTCAGGCACACCTGCACAGTCTGACCCTCCCAAAACATCCCACCTGCACAGTCTTGTTCATGAGTATTAACAATACTGACATTGCTGACGTGCTTTACTTGCTGTGCTAGTCCTGCATGGCTCTATACAACATTTCTTGCTGGAATAGCAGGTTTTGATTAAGAAATGAGGCATTTTCAGAGCTGTACAATGTTGCTGCTCATCACATGAGAGTGAGGTGAATTTGACCTTCCCCCTCAGTAACCACAGCTCCATGCTGTGACCACACCACCTTCACTCTGGGGCTTCAGAGTGACCACTCACCTTCACCTAGGGCTCTCAATAGCCAAAAGCACCCAGGAATGCTGGTTACTGACTCAGCAGTGGCTGCAGGAGTGGGAAAGGGCCCCTGCTTATTTCAGGTTGGTGACCAGCACTTTAGGAACCAGCAAGTGAAAATACAATGGCCATTACAATCACTGACACCTAAAGGCACTGCCTTCCAGTTTGCCAGGCACAGGGAGGGCTGAGATTAATTACCTTGCTGACTTGATGATGGTAGGACACTGTGAAAATATTAACTTTCCACAATGCCTGTGTTGCAAGAAAGCTTTTGTACAAAGCATGACCACAGCTTGTGTAGCTTGAGGGAAATGGGAGAGGATGGAAGGAAAAACAGGGTGAAAGAAACAACTGGTTACAAGGAAAGCACAAAAAAATGAGGTGTCTTGTGCAGGGCAGCAGTGAGGGGCTCGTCTCACTTGCAAAAATTACTTCCATTCCCTTTTCTCTCTGGATCTGTCTCTGTTGCCTGTTTGCCCATTTTATGCCAGGACTGTCTTCTAATGCATACTTATATATTTGTCAAAGGTTCTGTGCAAAGGGAAGATGAACAAAAGCTGCACTTCTAGATGTGCCAGCATAACACTGTAAGTGACACTGGCCACCAGCAGACAAGGAAAGCAAGTAGGATGTGCCACAGGACTGAGGCCCTGCCTCAAGGGATGTTCCTGACCTTAGTGCTGTTCCATCTGTACTAGGATCAGGCTTAGTTTAAATAAGATCAATAGAAGGATTGTAAAAGCACACAGAAAGCTGCTCTAATGTGTGCTGGTTTATAGATACATTGCCCAGATGTATTGCCTGTCCATCCTATACAGAGTCCTTCCACCAGCTCTGCTTTTGCCACAGCCCTGACTGCAGGAGCTGTGTGACTCAGGAATGGTTCAGCCCTCAGGATAAAAGGATGAGCCCACCATTAGCCTGAGGAGAGACAGACAAGGAGAGGTCTCCATGGACTCAGCAACTTCACCAGCACATGGACTGAGTTCCTCCTTTCCCTTTCTCACTTCCCCCAGCAGAGGAGCAGCACAGCTCTGTTGGGCAGCAGGTGTAGCCATCTCATCCCCTCCTTCAGAAGTCTGAGACCTTTCTCCTTGGGCAGAAACCAACTACAGTCTTAAACTGCTCATGTGCCCCTTGTGAAGCGCTGAACTGACCTGGCTCTCCTCAGGACTTCTTTATCCTCTCCTAATTGCACCCCTTTGCTCAGACTTTCCCCTGCTAACCTCCAAGTGAAAAAGAGTATTTCTCCAAGGCAGGCACTAATGGCAGGCTGAACTTCTGGGCTATATTAATAAGAAAATTAAGGCTAATTGAAGGACGTGTGGTTACCTCCATGTATAGCATTATACTAAATTGCTGCACTATTTCTAGCATCCCTGTTTTCTCCAGAATGCTTAAATACCAAAGCAAGTGCAGATCCATAGCATTGGCAAAACGCTGCAAAGGATGAGTTGGTTTCTTGGCTTATAGAACAGATAATGTCAGAGGAGTGACTTAATTTGAATACAAAACTAGTTTTGTGAGGAAAAGAAGAAAATGTCAGGTATAAAGAACTGTTTAATCTTTCAGAAAAAGCTGGAAGAAACAGCCATCTAGAAGCCAGCTGTACTCCAGTGTGCAGCAAGGGGAACTTCCAATGACCAACTATGACAGCAGGATGGCAAGGTTCTCCCTTCTTTGACCTGGTCTGGATCAGATGACATGTCTGACTTGCAGAAAAGTCTTAACTGTTTTATATCAAGATTCTTAGACACGCTCACATACAAAGTGCTGCTCAAAAAGAGCAGCCATCCCTTATAGTGGATAGGATCATTCAGTGGCAAGGCTGTGATTGCTTCTATACAGATGTGCCTTCCACGGGGCAGAGCTGTTCACATGACTTTTCTAGGATAACTTGCCCCTGAAGATCCCAGAGCTGCCTTGGAGCAGTGGCAGCACGTGGGAGAACAGAGCAGGCAGAGGAGCTGGGGCTGTAGCCCAGCTCTGGGGAAGAAGAGCAGAGAAAGGGGGACAGGCAGGCCAGGGGTGCAGGGATTGCCAACAGGGAGCCTCTGGTTCAAGGACAGAAGGAGGGATCACTGAGTAAAAATTGGCTGCCCTTTCCCTT
>VZTT01042026.1:1335-22742 GCA_013400855.1 Buphagus erythrorhynchus | reverse complement strand
AGTTTTATGTAAATATGGCAGAGTTGAGGCAGCAGGAACCCAAGCATGAGTACCAAAATTTGGCTCTGGTGGCTCACACATGAGCATATGTTAGGGAAGTTCCTCGTCATAAGTGTAATTGTTTAAAATATAGTACTTTGGATAATTTTTTGACAAAATTCATCTTTCTTTCTGTTNTTAAAAAGATTAAAACACCCTTTGTTTTTTCATCATACCTGGAACAGCCAACTCTTTTTTTCCCCGAGTTTTTTGGGTGTTTTTTTTGTTGTTTGTTTGTTTGTTTGTTTGTTTTTTGTTTTTTATTTAAAGGTTTTCAGCTCTTTTGAAAGACTAAAAATCAGTTTGCAGTTGTTCAGGGCTTCTGAGTACCATTGCATAGTGCTTTCACCAGTAGTGGCTGAAAGTTATTGTCACTTAGCTTCCCACTTCTTGGGAAGGCTGCCTTGTGACAGGTTTGGCAACCATTGCAGCTGCTTCCAGGAGGTTCCTGTGCCACCCACTGCCAGCATTTTAGGGGAGGTCAGTACCAATTGTTATGGCTCAGGAGTAAGGCTGCTTCTGGGTAAGGGATGAGACGTGTTTCACAGCTGGTTTGAAAAAGCTCCCACTGCATCTGGCTGGGAAGTTTTTGTTTTGAGGATCTCTACAGCCTCTGGGTTTCTGTGGCTGTCAGTCTGTTGTAAATTTATACTCAGTGTTCTCTCAAAAGTCGATGATATAATTTAGTGAATTACTTTTTATAATACTTTTTTAATACTGTATTAAGTGGTGGTAAATTATGTTGTTAAGAAAAAAATAGGCTCCTCAAATCTAAAAGGTAAATTAGAAATGAGAAGAATGAAGCTCCTAAAATTCTGCATATTTCAATTCCTCTCAATTCTCAAGGGATTATATATGACTACTGTTGTACCAACAGAGAAATATTACTATTTTAATTCCTCTGATGTAGGCAATCAACTAAAATATTATACCTGTCAATTTGTCCTTGGTCTCTCTAAAGGGCCTTTAAGTTTTCTTGCTCCTTATTAACTTGGTTCTACTTGGTTGAAGCTTTGAAGAGCCGAAATTTCCTTTCTCTGGCAAAGAATAAGATCAAAGATACGGTAGCTTGAGGCGTTGATATATTCTTAATTGGAGAAAGTTTTTTGTTCTCCTTCATGTAGAAATTAAAGTACAGCTTTATTTCCAGTCCTCTTGCTCTTTCTCATCAGGATGATCAATTGTGAGTCTTATTTGTGAGGTTTTGGACCCTGTGGTTTTGGAATGTGGTCTCATCTTTTTCTTCTGTAAAATCTTCTGTCAAGAGCCTCTGGGGAGGAAACAGAGACTCTTTTTTTTCCATCACAACATTGGAGGTTGTGTTATTGTGGTTTTACTTCAGAAAAAAAACTTTCTTCTGCTTAAGCTGGGAAATGTGGACAATATTACATAGTATTTTGCTCTTCCACTTATTCTTTAATTGACAAGAGTTAACATACTCATAATTTATGTAGGTTGTATGTCTACAGGCTAAAAATTAACCTATTCCTGTTCTGTCAGAAACTTCTCTTTAAGTTTCAATATCTGCCAATATTTTTTTCATATCTGAGGTCCAGTATATTCCAGTTTGTAGTCACAAGGCAGTATGTTTATATTTGCTCTGAACTCCCATCCAATTCAGAATGTTATGATTTTGATACACTTCAAGTATTTTGATTAGAAGAGTCAATGCATGGTCAGATTTGTTCACAGTTGTTTCTTTGACTAATGCACTGAAAGAGAGTGGTGATTTCCCAAACACTGTCGTGGTCAGGCAGCAACCCTTCAAACAAAGGGAACATTCTGCCCTAGAGTTTCTGTGTGGTGCTGGGGCCGGTGAGTTAACATTTCTGTGTCTGAAGTCTGCTTCTCTAACAGGGGAGACAGTGTCTTCATTTTTCTCTTGTTCACTGAGAATGTATAATTTTAACAACTTTTGTGCAGTCTGTAGTACAGTTTTTCTCCATCTTACCTGGAGTAGTTAAGCAAATGAAAGTTTTAATTTGCAATATGTAAGTAATACCTGCTATAGTCTTGTCAATCATAGACCTCTAGAAATACTACCAGATTCTGTGTCTCAATGCTTTTTAATGCCCCCAGCCTCAGAAAGAATTTATGTATCTTGTCTCTGAGGCAATGTCCTGGGTGTGCATTTCCAATTGTATGTATGCCCAAGTTGCCTTGAGATGGAGATATGTCCACCTTACTTATCTGTAGCTTATTTTATTCATTATAGAGATCACTTAATGACCTCTTTTGCAGACTGTTAGCACAGTGGGAATAATTCATCTGTTTAAAAGTTGATGATGCATTTTGCAGATATTGGCTTGGCTCCCTTTTCTCAAGAACCCAAATGATCACTTTATCTTTGTTTTGTCGAGAAGAAAATGTCACTATTTGAACTGCATTGTTTTGCATTGGACATACTGTGCCCATTCAGTTTTATGCTCCTTGGGGGAGAGGTCCTTCATTGCTCAGTACCTTATCTATTGCTGTAACACTCCATACAGAAATGAGAGGAGCTACAGCAGGTCTGTGTGTCCTTTATTAAAAAAAACCCTTATGGTTCTGAGGAGCCTGGACTACCTCATTCCAGTAGGATTTACCAGTGATGTCAAGGGCTTAAAACAATAAAGGTCACTACATTTTATCTAGATGCAGTTGAGTGTTCTTTTAGGTCAACTATCAAGCATATATTGTTTTAGTTCCAACAGATATTTATTAAACACATAAACATTAGGATGTCCTAAGATCAAGGCTGGTTCATAAAGCCACAAATAAAAATGTGTCTTTGGAATTATTTAAGTTCATGCAGGAAAGAAATACGCTTTTCCCCTGTCTTTCATTCCATTTTGTTTACTTTGTTTTCCTTGTGACAAATTTTATATCCTTGTTTCTGTGAGCATACCTTTATACATGTCTCTGAGTCCCTCTAATGTGAAATTAGCTATGTTTTCCTTCTCTATGAAGAAGATACAGTCACTCTTAGGTGGTGCTACCTTTGATAGCTTCTGTGAGCCAAGACCTGTTTGCGGAGGTAAAAGAAAGCGCAAGGGCAAGATGCTCTGTGGAAAGTTGCCGTGATAATTCACTTCTCAGTGAGCACTCTTAGGCAGAAGTGTTCTGTATGAGTGTCTTTGAAAGACAGACCTGAAACACTGACATTTGGTCATGTAAACCTAGCTAGGATGTAAGTACCATAAGGATCAATTCAGTATTGGCAGGAAAGTGGATTAGATTGGTTTTGGCATTGAAGGTGAGGAAGTGAAAGCACTGTTAGCAAAGCAGTCAGCAAATACATGGATTTAAGGAATTTTCCTCCAGAATGATAGATGATAACTGCAAAGACTCTATTATCACTGATTTCCAGTAAAATCAGAAAGAATGAGGACTGAAAGATCTTATACTGATTTTGTTTTTAAAAAATTTATCAGCTCAAACATAGCTTTGTGAAATTCTGGACCCACCGAATCGATAGAAAATTTTTAAAGATGAAATTCAACCTTTTTCTCTCCCTCTGCTTTGCTCTCTTTTTTTTCCAAAGTGTACATTTTAATCACTCAGTTATGTATACAGGTCACTCTTTCAAAGGAGAAACCAAATATTCAAAGAAAGAAAACCAACAGAATAAAAATGATACTGTATTTACTGACTTTGATAAGTATATACATGAGCATGCTGCTTAAGGGAGAAAAGTGCCAATCAAATGGGTAGAGGTCTTTTAGTTTGAGAGTTCCTGAGTAGCTTTGAAACCAAATATAACAGTTTATTAACTCTGCATGATCTCTGTTCTTCAATCTGGAATTTGATCTCACAGTTGCACCTCTTTCACTGTTCTGAATTACAGTGAAACAAAATGAGGCCAAAGTGGTTTCTTTGGGGCTTTTCTCTGGGCCACGTGATACTGCTCAATGCAGTTTGAGTATGATGAGCATTGAGAGGACTCTGGGTAGGCAGCTACCATTTACCCAGGCATGGGTTCACTGGGGCTTGGTTTTGGTTTTTTTTCCATTTGTTTCTGCATATTGGGTTTTTAGAGACAATTCACAGAATCACAGAATCACAGAATTTCTAGGTTGGAAGAGACCTTCAAGATCATCAAGTCCAACCTATGCTCTAACACCTCAACTAGATCACGGCACCAAGTGCCACATCCAGTCTTTTTTTAAACACATCCAGGGATGGTGACTCACCACCTCCCTGGGCAAACCATTCCAGTACTTTATCACTCTTTCTGTGAAAAACTTTTTCCTAATGTCCAGTCTATATTTGCCTTGACGCAGCTTGAGACCGTGTCCTCTTGTTCTGTCTGTTGCTGCCTGGACAAAGAGACCAACCCCCAGCTGACCACAGCCACCCCTCAGGAAGTTGTAAAGAGTGATAAGGTCACCTCTGAGTCNAGGGGTGCCCTCACCAGGGCCGAGTACAGGGGAAGAGTGGCCTCCCTGCTCCTGCTGGCCACACTATTCCTGATACTGGCCAGGATGCCATTGGCCTTCTTGGCTACCTGGGCACACTGCTGGCAAATTCAGATAGTCTGAGCTTCCACCATTTTTCACTAGGAAGTAAGTTTTGCAGATATCAAGTAGTTCTTTTCTTCCTTCCTATAGCGCTCATAGGTTTTTAGCTTTCTTCTGTTTGGAGCAGCAGGCAGGGCACTGTGGTCTAATAAGGGCCCAGGTGTTCTGCACAGGGAAGGTGACATCTTACTACATCCAAATTCAAAACTGAGGTATCTTAGCTTCAAAATTACTCTGTTGTAGAGTTTAATGCAATAGCTAAAAATATATCCAAAAATAAAGATGTCATTTCTTTGTTTTCTTTTTCAAAGTCAAAGATGTCAGAAAAAAAAGTTAACTGGAATTTAGGTTTCAAAATAAGCCTTAAATTCTAGTTCTTGTTTGTAGAAGGACTTCAAATCTCAGTGGATATAGAAGTAGTTTAGTGCATTTTTTAAAATAATATGGTTATTACAGCTGCTTCACCTTTTAGCCAGACTCTTTAGTCAGGATGTGACTCTTAACCTGAAGGATATTATCTTACAGAATAAGGACTTACCTTCCTGTAGCCTTTCAGAAGCACCCATTGCTCATAATCATTTAAGGACACTTAAAGATGTTCGAGGTGTCTATCTGAAAGATGTCTTCTCAACATTTCACATTCATGTATACACAATAGTTCAAGAAAATTCTATGGGTTTTGTTTAATCTAAACTAATTATGTAGTAGTATTTCAGGTATTTTCTAAAATTTTTTTGTGAGGCTTTATAGTTAAGCTGCATTTAATTTTTTGTACAAGTAGTTGGAGATTTCAGGAAAATAGGCCCTCCTGTCTTGTGGACCTGTTGTTACACAACACACTTTCCAAGCAGTGAGTTCCTTACATGATGTAAAGGAGTAAGTGAGGATGAAAAGACAAAATGGTGGACTTCTTAGGAGAACGTTTTTTCTGGCAGAATTTTGAAATGTAATGCTCTTCATAGAAGGCCTTATTTTTGGCTTTTTGCTGTGATGAATAATGAGATTGATGAAAAGTTTTCCAGTTTCTCTTCTTCATCACAATATATTATTCACTCTTGCCTGATTATGCAAGCAGAATGTGGAAAAACAGCAGAGGTTTGGCTACATTTCACTGCTGGTGTTGCTCCAGCACATCTGGTTTATTTGCTTTTAAAACTTTTGGTAAAATATTCTGCCACTTAAAAATGGGGATTTGTTTTGCTTTAAAATCTAGGAGTGTTTGAGGCTACATAACACCTAAATTCACTCTCCAGCTATGTACATTAATGTCATGGTTTTGTCTTAAACTGCTTAACTGTGTTTGCAAAATGATGCTTGAATGCAGGCCTCACCTGGCATTCTAAGGCTGATTTTTTTAGCTAAATAACATAGTTATTATGTGTGAATAATATAGCATATGTTTTATAACATACACATTTCTTTGTGAATTATTATTTACACTGGGATTCTGCAGTGGTCGTAGTTTCTCATCTCATTTTACATATTCTCTGATTACTTTGGGATTTCTTTTGTAGCTCAGCATATATTCTGAGAACTACTTTATGTCAGTTATGTTCCTTTCTTCTGTTTACTAAAAGGCACTGAAAATAGGATTACTTGGGAACGAGGTTTGGTAAGGGCTGTACTTTGTGAGCTACAAAGCTCTTATCATGCAGTGATAGGACAAGGGGGAATGGCTTTAAACTGAAAGAGGGCAGATTTTAAATTAGATAATTAGTATGAAATTCTGTAGGGTGAGAGTGATGAGGCACTGGAAAAGGTTGCCCAGAGAAGCTGTGCATGTCCCATCCCTGGAAATGTTCAAGGTTAGGTTGGATGGAGCTTTGAGCAGCCTGGTCTAGTGGATGCTGTCCCTGCCCATAGCAGGGGGGGTTGGAACTGAAGGACCTCTGGAACGGATTGCCTTTAGAGGTTGTAGAGTCTTCCTCACTGGAGATATTCAAGAATTGTCTGGACACAACCCCATGCAATGTAGCAGGGAGGAAGGAACAGATGACTCACTGTGGTCCCTTCCAACCTGACTTATTCTGTGATTCTCTGGTCTTTAAGGTCCCTGCCAAATCAACAATTATATTATTCTATTAAACAAATGCAAAATGGTGAACTATCAGTAAAATATGATTAATATTTAATTTAGTACCTTAACTCTTTACTTATTATTTATGTTTATGTTGCAAGATGAGAAGCTGTAGGAAGGTTCAATGTTTCTTCTGCTTTTACATTAGAAATACATTTTGGTCCACTAGTTTTATGAGATTGTGTGTTTTTGTAGAGAAATACTAGTACTTTTCCCAGAATAGAATGAGCCTGAGATTGTCTCTCTCTTAATGCTAGGACAAGCTACTGCACAGCTGGAACAGTGTCAGAAGGTCAAGACTAAGGAGTGACAGCTATCGAGACAGATTTATCTAGGTCATTTGCTATCATTCAGCTGTGTGTTTACAGCCGTGCATCAGGGAAGTCATAATAATAGAAATAATGTTCTTTGGAATACTACTTCAATTAGGTTATGTTTATTCAAGCAGCTGATTGCATTATCAAAATCATATTTAGAAGAATTTAAAAGTACACAGGAAAACAGAGAGCTATGTAGAGGAGGCATTTATGTGTAACATACATCAAAATCTGCCATCATTAGAACATTTGCTCATGTCAAACCTGATAAATTATTAAATGATTAACAAACAAACAATTTCTTATCATGAAAATTTATTTCTCTTATTTTTCTCTGGGAAAGAAAGAGGTGAAAATTTTATACTGCTTTCTTGTGCATGTCGTACTGCTTCTTTAAGACCACACAGTGTCTCTACCTATCTCTTTTCAGATAACTGTTAGAGGACAAAGAAATGGCTCAGGAGTTCAGGCTTAGTGAGTAGCAATGATATAGCAGTAAATGTCAAAGGCAAATAATGCTTCTTTCTGCAATCATACTGCTGTGAAGTAACAGTTTGCCAGGTTTTATTTATGTTTCCCAGAAAGACAGTGAGCTCTAATGCCTCAGATTGGGGGACTTTTTCCAGTAGTCCCTTACTCTCCTGAAAGATTCATGAGATTTTTAGCTAGACAGAAACAACCCATTTAATAAAGTTTTGACATTCAAGCCTTGTGTCCCTTTTTTAAGCTCTTGATTCAACATCCTCAGCACTTCCCACTAAGGAAACAAATTCTCTAAGAAATGCTAAAGGGATCCAAAGCAAAGTACTTCTGGGTATTGTACGGGGATATCACTGTAACCTGGTGTTATACTGTTAGTGATAATTACACTGCATTTCCAATTGGCTTTCGGCTGATTATGCCTTTCAAGGGGCTTTGCCTAAAGCCTCTGGTAGGTTATTTACTGTCCGTGAAGTTTTCAATCTCATTTTTAATTTTTTATAGTCTTGGCTTCTTTAATATCTTATGAGTTCCTTGATTGACATGTACAATCTCTGCAAATTTTGTTCCTTTGGTTAATTTTAAACTTTCTGGTTGGTCATAAGACAGTACCAAATTTTTGAGTTATAGAAGAGAATAATGCCTCTTTGGCCACCTTTTATGAATTCCTAGTGGTATGCAGATCATTAAGCAGTATACAAAAATGCATTCATTGTCTTCTGAAGACTACAGTTTTACAGATTGCCTCATCCATGCCTATATCAGTACTTTATATGCATATTCTGGTACTTTACATCCTGAGAGAAAAAATAAGTCTGATATTACAGAGAAAGCATATTTCAGAAGATCATTCCAAAGAAGATTCTTAGAATCTCAAATGTACTCCCAACTTTGCTGGTGATTTGATACTTTACCTTAGGCAAGGTATTTTGTTTTTCTGTGCCAGAGCTTTTTAAGTGGTCCATTGCCTGCCTTGCCTTTCTCAACTTTCTAAAAGCAGTGTTTTATTATACTTATTGTCACAGAGAATATCAAAAGAATCTTTCAGCTCAAATCTAAGGTGTCTGTATACACAGCAGTAAAGATGATTTTCAAGAAAATCTGTGAAGCGATTAAACCACTCTTTCTACCAAGCAAAGTTGCTATAAAGGTTCTTCAAGGACATATGACACCATGTGTGGCCCCCTTTTCTCACCATCAGGAAAGGAATCTATAATTTAGAAACCTTAAAATTATGTCAGATGGCCATAATTTGCTGATATCACTTGTAATTCTTGTCTGTCTGCATCTTTCAGGAAAATTTCATCTTGAGCCTGCAAGCTGACAATATGCAAACCCTGCATGTATAATCACAGTTCCCTGTTGCCTTCTCAGCTCCCTCTTCTGTTTTCTTCCTTATTTCAGGTGTTGAAGCAACTTTAATTGATTTTTCAGTTGTGTGGTCCACAGGCCTCAGAGGTTTGTCTATTAAGGAGCTTTTGAAGGTGACAAGGAAGCACAGAATCATATATTTATATAGCTCTGTCTGTATGTGACATTTTAAAAGATATTTGGACATTAGCTTAAAATTCTTGAACTCTGCCCTGTGAGAAGCTGTTGGGAGCAACATTTCAGGTTGTAAAACTCACTGTAGAAGAGCATCTCACCTAACTTTTGCCTGACTGGGGAGAGTCATTGCCCTTCCTTAACTCAGCAGTGATCAGCCCCTGACTCTTGCTGTGGGGAAAAGAATGATGACTCTTTGCCTGCTATTATCTGCTATGAGCAACTGGGGAGAGTGGGAGTGAAAGCATTTTGGCTGCACCCTGCTGTTTGTTTGGGAGGAGGAGTGACTAAGAGCACAGGGTGAATCCTCTGAAAAGGGGAAATGCAGCCGGCTCATCTCAGTTCACTTTGCAGTGCAGATGTAACAAAATGCTTCATCTCTGCCTCTCTTAGAGAAGCTGTAAGTTTCTGCTCACCTCAAACAGGCTGTAAAGTACTTGCTCATACTGGCTTTTCCAGTGGCTTGTCTGTTCTTAACAACTACTGATGGTTTAAAATGCATTCAACTATGCATTTGAATTTGAGATGTGAAAAATATGAGGAAAAATTTGGGCATATGCAGCACCAGAAGAGGAGTGGAGTCAGTCAATACTGGTTTTAGAACAGAGCACATGCAGTCCATACTAAGTTGGTTTTGCAGCACTTGGAAACCTGTTACTATCCTGACAGACTCCAAAATAGATCCTTCACATTTGCAGGATGAAAAAGGTGTAAAATCTCGGAATGAGGGAAAGAAAAAGACAATGTGTGAAAGAAGGAAAAAAGAGAATGCTCTCAAGAATGCATACTTCATGTAAAAATCTGCATTTAATCAAATGAGAGCATTCTGTTAGCAATAAAGACTTAATCCACTTCCTTGCGAGATGCCAACTTTAGCAACATAACATAATTTATCAGAACATAAATTCTTTATTTAAGTATTGGAAAGTTTAATTAAATTGTACTGTAAGGCACCATATAAACAGAAGCATCCATTTACTACTATCCTTGGACCAAAGTGACTCATTTGGTGTTGGGAGACAGTTACCAGTGCTGTATCCTAGGCAGTAGTATGCACTCATGAGATTTTAAAGATCAGAGATTTAAAGAAAGTTTAAAATGTATATTTATGATAGAATGAACCTTTACAATGACAAATACATATCTAACTTATTATGTCCTTTTTTGTGTGTTTGAAGACCTCTGCAACTTTTTGTTTTGAAAGTGAGATTTACATATTTCAGTTACAACAAAACCCAACACAATCCAAGATAGAGGATTCAATGGTAGAGATTGTAGGTTTTACACTAGAATTGCTCCTTTTCTACCCATATTCATAGCAACCCACAGTTCAGACTGGATGTCAGGCTTATATCTCAGTCTATGTTTTTCCTCTGATACTGTTCAGTGTATTGTTTTGATACAAATATATTGGGGGACTTAATAAAATAGTAACATCCATTTTTCTCAGTGTGAAAGTGCAAATTAATGGTTAAAGACAGATAATGAGCCACAATTCTTGGTTCTATTCTGGGCTCTGAGCTGACTCACTACATAATCTTGCTCAAGTCATTTAAATTCAGGTGAAATAGGCCCTGCTGAGCTGATAAGATAATGCAGGCTTCAGCCTTTCTTCCTTGGTGGATTTTTCTATACAATTCTGCCCCTCTGTAATCAGCATAAATTTAATACTGTTTTACTCCATAGGATCCTTGTAATATATGTTTAATAAATTTGTTTATTTACCTTTAAATCCTTTATTGAAAGATACATTTCTTTTTCTGATAGAAGTAGGCAGGTAAATATTAGCTTGTTCTGTGGAGATATGTTTTCTAAAATGATCCTCTTCTACATCCAGAAAAAATGACCTTTCAAAAAGCAGTTGACATCCATAATTGCTTATCAGTAGGGTTGCCACCTGGAGATTTGTCTTGTTCTGCAGTGAGCAGATTTCTGGAGTGAGCTAAATGATGATTTGTGATACACAAGTCAGACCACAGAATATTTGCTCTCCACTGGAAAGTGTACCTCTGTCACTGATGTGTGAATATGCAAGAGATCTTTGCTTTTAATTCCGGTATGTGAACTGGAAATCAAAATACTGACCAGTTTTGCCGAGTAGATTTCTTTTTCAGCTATGCCCAGCTGACTGAGGAGAGTAAGAAATTATGTCTCAGGATGACTTCACATGACCACACATCCCAGCAGTGGGAATGGCAGCACCAAGCAGTGGTGATTCATTCCCTCAACACTGAAAGTGCCAGCGTTCAGAGGAAAAGGATCACTTTTGAACAAAGAAATGTCTTATCCCACAGAGAGTACAGACATTATAGAGTTATTAATCAGGGCAGTCATCCTGAAAGCAGATTTAACTGCAGGATTTCATGTAGAGGAAAAGCAGAACTGCAGTTGGAAGTGATTGAGGGCTCAAAGTAGTGGATAGAATTGCATATTTTAAGGACTTCTTAAATTACACCTGGGGAAAGGTTCACTCTGTGCATGCCAATGAAATTATTCCTGTTTGTGTGGTTCACAGTTTTCTTTGGATGGCATCTACCCAGTAAAGTAATTGCAGCTGGTTGTAAAACAGGAAGACTACCAGTTTAATTTGCTGTGTTCTCAGGCTGTTTCTTTGCAATATTTTTTATGCAAAGCCAAGTCAGCCTCATCATTAGTGAGAGGGGAGACCTCAAAGGAAAACTGTGAACTGGCAGGTAACTATAGTGGTGATTTTTTGTTTTTTTTGCCTGCTAGCACTCCTTCTTTGTACTCAATTCAGCAGCATGAGCTGGGAGTTAAGGATTTCATGGCACTGAAGCAGCACTGAAGTCTTTGTGAATCATGAAGCTGAGGTGCTATTCTCCTATGGCCAATGCAAAACAATTTAGATAATTTGGAACAACTTGGTTCAGCTTCCCTTTTTTTTGGAAAGTGCCTGAAGTAGAGCAAACCGAATTCCTACCTTGTTGTCTGGATGTTGTTGTAGTTCAGCTGAGGAAAAAGTAGTTTTGCATAGATCAAAATGGTTGTTAAGTTTTAAAGGGACATCTGGACCACAAGGATGACTTAGAAGTTGGATCAGGTGGCTGAAGGCCATTTAGTTTTGAATATCTCCAAAGGTGCAGGCTCCACAATCTCTCAGAATATCTCACTTCAGCGTTTGGCTACTGTGATGGTCAAAGAGGTGGTTACTCTCACTTGGTCTGCAAATGCTCCAAGTAGAAGAGAGCTGCTTTGCTTTTTCCCCACTAAATCTAGTTTTCATACTGCCTCCTGCCTGCAGAGGAAGTAAAGTTTAACTGCTTAGGCTTTAGGGACTTCCAGGCTAATAGTACTGAAGTGTTTGGAGTCCAGCTAGTCATGGTTTACCTCTGTGAAAATTTTCAGGTGTCCAGAATGTTAACTGAGTCAGTAAGGCCTGTGTTCAGTATAGCCTATCATCGGTGGGTCTGTGAGTTTAATAAAGATTTTACTTCCCAGAATGGAAGGATGGTGGGTGTACTGAAAACAGATCTTTATTCTGACTAAAGTTACAACAGAATAGGGGCAAGCAGAAATTACAGAAATTCTGAAACTAATTCTTGGAAGCTTAGAAGTCTTGGCAGTGCAATTAAAGCTTTCAGAGGTGTACATTTGAAAAAGACATCCTCAAACTCATTCATATTTATCACAGTTTATAAAATTGCAGGTTACACTGACCTGCATTTCTGGTACTTCTTGAAAGGCATGTGGTTTCACCATTTGCTGATACCTTAGGAATTTCTTTTTACTTTCTTTATGCCTTTATACCTGTAAAAAGTGTTGTGAAGCATAGTCATTTTGATTTGGTATCTCTTTTATCACCCATTCTGCACAAAGTATATGTGTCTGCACAATGTAGAAAATAGTATGTAATCAAGCATTTTATACTTTCTTAGACAATATCACAAAATTTTATTCTTTTTAGAGTCTTAATGTAGTTGAATAGAATTTGTTTCGAGCTTGGATATTATATTAGTTTCCTCTTTCTGGTTCCTTAAGTGATGGACTTGGGTAATGAAATTCTAACCTTGGCATGATTTCTCCCAAGTATCTAAAAGATATGCGTGTTAAAAGTGAAAAATTGTTCCAAATATGTCATGATATTAATTTTTATTTAAAGTCATAAACAGTTCCTTAGTAATCCATCCTTAGTAAAGTTTATTATACTTGAAAGCTCCCATTTCATTCACCACTATAAAATCCTGTGTCAAACAGTCTAAATTCTTGGTGTACTAGTTTCAGCAAGTCAGAAGCCAGTATTTTATTAACAACCATGGCATTGGTGGCTCAGGGAGAGATTTTTATTTGTTCTTAAAGGAATGTTTGGTGATCAGTCCATGTTATCATGGAGCTCATTCTGTCTCCTGCTGACATGGATATCTATTCTTCCTCTGATGTTATAGTGGAGATTGACATGCTGTAGCACTACATTTAATGAAAGAAAGACTTCAGAATTAATAAATAACTACAGTTCTGCAATAATGCAGTTTCAAGTAGTCATTCCTTCTCAGTGCATACATTTGTAAAATTGAGGTTGAATCTGTGGATGCATCTTTGCTGAAAACTTCATAAACCGTTTTCTGCAAGACAGACAAGTTTTACTAATTTCAGCACAAAATTGTCATTTACCTGCTCTTCTGATTGACATTTTTCTCCTAAACTCTTTTACCTCTAACATACCTCATTTAGGCTAGCTGTCTGTTAGAAATGTGTTTCAGGCTGGTCACTTATGACACCAAGACTAAACAAAGCTTTTCCATTTTGTGTTATCATCCTTCTGTGATTATGGAATATATATGCTGTATCCTCAGCTCCTTGGAAGATACATGAGATTTCAGTAGTCTCACTAAATTCTTTTGCTACATTTGTATTGACCCACAAATGAGATGCAGCATGAAAGGGGTTAGCTACTGAGAAATTCCTACTGGAATCAGCTGCTGATTTTACAGCTGTTAATACTGAAGCTGTTTTTTATTTCTGTGTTTTTATTAAGTCTTATTTCTGAGCGTATGCAGCATATTCCCTTCCCATAAATAATGATCAGTTTAACTTACTGCATAATGGAGAGATGGGAACACCTTCCTGACTTTCCCACTGGGGCCTCTTGCACTTCTAAACCTGCAGAAAGGAAACTATCTTTGGTAATCAGAAGATGTATATGCCCAGTTGTATAAAGGGAAGGACAGTCTAAATCTGTGTCTCAGTTTTTCCAACGGCTGACAACTCACTATTGTACATTAATTATGGCCCAGCTCACAGGAGGATCTAGGAGATAATTTATGTGGAGGAAATTGTTACTGCTTTACTGAAAAAGGCAAAAAAAATCCCAGTTGTTTTAGCAATAAAACTTTCTACACCTAGGTTTTCATCCTGGCTTTCTTGAAATCCATCTATACAGGTGTGCACTTGCTTTTCTCTGAGTGTATTGCTTTTACCTGTCTCCCTTCATAGCACTTGTTAGCTCATGGTAAGGGCAACAAAACAAAGTGAAATGCTATTTGTTTTGCTGAATGCTTATTCACAGCAGTTTCCAATTCATATTGTTGATATGTTTTTGGGAAATTTCATGTCTGGAGAGAGTTAGACAGAGAGCTGAAACATTTATGGGTGCCTCAGTTCAGTCAGTACAGAAGTTATATAAAATGCTTTTCAAATAGCCCATTTGTAAATAATGTTGGTTTGCCATATTTCCTATAAAATGTTGCATTCTTTTTAACTGATGTCATTCAAACAGGATAGCTGATCACAATGCAGCTGCCTTTGTATTTTTCAATGGTTTAGTGGTGGACAGTGGTAGATTTATGGTTGGACTCAAAGATCTTAAAGGTCTTTTCCAACCTAAGTGATCCTATAATTATATGTTTGTGAGTGTAGTCATTGCTTTCATTATACTTTATTTGCATATAGGCAAATGTATCTGGGGATGTTAAGGGGAAGCAAACAGCTGAGGGACAGTGGCCTTCCCTTTAATTTTGTGGAAAAAAAAAGGTGGAATTACAGCATAGAGAGTGCTCCCTCGGGGGAAGAAAGGCCTTGACTTTTCTTTATTTTTAATGACATTAGCATAAAACACTGATATTTAGAGCAAACACACTTTGGAGTTTCCTTCCTTCTCAAAGGGAGAGGAAAATTCTTCCCATTTGTGCTTTCTCTTTTATTCCTGTATAAAACCAAACTTTTCTCTTTTCCTTACTTTTTAACCAAATTTTTTTATTAAGTTCTTCTTCACGTTTCCATTATTTCCTAAATATTTCTTCTTCTTTGAGCTATCATTAATCCTCAGTATCAGACCATATTACTTTGTGTTGCTGGATGCCAGTATTTGAAATTTATCTCAACCTGTCTTTTCCTTTCTTTCCTTACTCCAATGAGTGTTAACAATTTCTAAAAATCTGACAAGAATCTTAAATGTCTAAGTGGTACATTTATTGTAAGGCACAATGAGTATGCCAGCATCACAGCAAAAAGAAAGAAAGTAAAACAAGTCATTTGATGACTGAAATGAGAAAGGGAGAAATATATCCACTGTTTACTTGCTTTTGCTGTGGAGTGTGTGGTATTAGATAGAGGCTATGAATTTTATTTGTTGTGTCATTATTTAAATAAGCAGTTATTTCAGAAACAACTATACATCTTTATATGAAACTTTAGTTAATTAAATGCTTTGCAGTACCTGCTGTCTTCAGGATGTTGAGCTGCTGGTGAGTCATAGTTATCGAATTTCACCGTTATTTTCTAAACCCAATTCTGTCTTATTTTGCTCTGTGTATTGAAGTCCATGTCTAGGCCCCTTCAATGATTCCATGTGATTCTTTCCATATTCAGCAACCTTGCCTTTCCTTTCTTTTTGGGAGCTTTTAAGATTGACAGGTTATGCAATTATTAGATGCAAGTCCAAAGACAAATATCTGCTCGCTTCACTCCTAAATCCTAAAGACTGTTTCTAAGATTTTAGAATTTTCTTCATAGTTGTACATGTTGTCTCCAATTCTTTAAACTCATCTCTCTTACTAGTAAATTATTCTAATAATAAAAGTTCCTTTTTAGCAAATTGCTTGTTGGCAAAATGCTTGCATTGGGTATGTTTAACCAGGTCTTCTCTCAAAGAAGTTTGGGAAATTCTTAAAACAAATGAAATTACCTTCTCGAGCAATACTTGGATGGATCACTGTGCCCTGGCAGTTGTCTGCTCTGGCATGATTCTGGATATCTCTGGTTACCTCACTGGCACAGTAGGCAGAACGAGTTGTTACTTGGCAGTGTGCTTCAGAAAATGTTATATATAGTAGAAGCAGTTGTGCAGACATGGTAGACTCTTCTTTCAGAGTTACTGTGTATGATTTGTTTTTACCTGCATCTCCTACTTTGCTAAGTATTCAGGGATAAATTGTGTTCATTTAGTGAAATTGTCCCAGATTGCTGATATTTTGGGCTAAGGCCAATAGTATGAGGCTCAACACAGCCAAGTGCCAGGTCCTGCACTTGGGTCACAACAACCCCATGCAGTGCTACAGCCTTGGGAAGAGTGGTTGGAAAGCTGCCCAGTGGAAAAGGACCTGGGACTGTTGGATGACAGCATCCAAACATGAGCCAGCGTGTGCCCAGGTGTCCAAGAAGGCCAATGGCATCCTGGCCTGGATCAGCAATAGTGTGGCCAGCAGGACCAGGGCAGGGATTGTCCCCCTGTACTGGGCACTGGTGAGGCCACACCTCGAGTGCTGTGTTCAGTTTTGGGTCCCTCACTACAAGAAGGAGGTTGAGGTGCTGGAGTGTGTCCAGAGAAGGGCAACAGAACTGGGGAAGGGTCTGGAGAAAAGTCCTGTAAGGAGCAGCTGAGGGAGCTGGGAGTGTTAATTCTGTAGAAGGGGAGGCTCAGAGAGGACCCTCTCTCTATGAGTACTTGACAAGAGGTTGTAGAAAGGTGGGGGTCAGTCTCTTCTACCATGTAACAATCAATGGGACCAGAGGAAATGGTCTCAAGTAGTGCAAAGGAAGTCTTAGATTGGCTTTAAGGAAAAGTGTCTTGATGGAAAGGGTTGTCAAGTATTGGAGCAGCCTGTCCAGGGAAGTTGCGAAGTAACCATCCCTGGAGGTATTTTAAAGACATGTGGCACCTGTGGACATGGTTTAGTGGTAGATTCAGCATTAGTTTAACATTTGAACTTGATTTTAGATATCTTTTATAGCCTAAAAAATTCTCTTATTCTATGTGTACTTGTTGCTTAAAATGAAATTTCATCAATCAAAGCTCTTTTGTTCTCTTCAGCTAAATTTATATTTATGTTTGTTTGTTTGTTTGTTTTCTCCTTGGCAGCCTAAAGCATCACAGGGGCCATATTGTTCAGGATTTCAGAGAGCAATCGTTTATCTTTGTGGATACAAGTAAACGGACAATGGTGTCCCGACCATCTGCTCAAGCTGCTTGAGAACTGTCGTCTGTGCAAATGGCATGAAAGGTAATTTAACCTCAGAAGGTGCCCACAGAGCTCCAGTTCTGTTTACCATTGTGTCTTTGCCAGTCTAAAAATAAATCCTGCTGAACAAAAACATCCTTTTTTCTTTCCTAATTTAAAGAACAAATCATCATCAGAGCTAATTTCAGCTAATTTCACCACAAGGGGTTGTTTTTCCTTTCTAGTATTTTTTAAGTAGCAGATAGGTTTCCTGGGATAAATGGTATCTGTCTTGCAATTGTGTTTGTTGCTGTAGGAGGCTGATGTTTTTCAGAGTACAAAATAGGGTATAATCATGGAGTGGTACACAGTGCTGACTGATACACACTTTCAACACATCAACTCTAATTCTGCCATGACCCCTTGCTATTTTGTTTTGCAAGCCACTTTTTTAATTGAGGAAAGCAGCTCTGCTAGTAAGCAAGTTTTTGTTTGCAGAGGAGTATTCTGTCCTGAAAATGATGAGTGCCTTTTCTGGATGCCCTCTTTCAAAGCCCCACTTGAAGTAGTTTCAGTGTCTGGTCCCAGTGAAACTCTGAAAACATTTAGAGTTTCACTGCCAGTAAAAAACTCTTCTGTGTGTGTCTGTGTGTGTGTGTACATATATATATATATAGTAGTCAAATGAGGGGAAAGCAGTTCCTTTCTCAAATTCAATAAATATTATAGGCTAGAAAAGAAGAGTTTGACATTCATCTCACTGTCAGTGGTTCTGCAGTTCCTACTGGCTATGGTGGTTACTCTCAGGACTAGCAAAAGCAGCTTCTGGGTGCTGCCCCACAGCTTGAAGCTCTGTATTATCTTCTGCCATCTGCTGTGCTGATTTACTCTGTTCAGTGCTACAAATAAAGCAGTTTCTGGCTCTCCTTCATGGTCTCTTTGGACTGCATTCCTCCTCTGCTTTGTGGTAGGTCAGACTGGCCCATGATGTGAGACTGTTTTTGGAAAAGTTGTTGGAAAAGTCTGGAGGTCAGATCACACCTTGTAGAGCATGTTCTCTGGGATGCTTTGGCTGCACAGACATCTTGCATGCTGCTGTGGGAGGAGAAGTAGAAAATGCATTTTCCTGGCTGCTTTGTCAGATAACTTGTTCTGAGGGCATGTGGGAATGTCAGCAGCAGAAAGAAGGTAGATAAAATCTGTATTCAGGAATCAAACTTGGATTAAACAAAAAATGATGGCAGTGTGTCTGAGAAGTATGTCTCATCTGGTTTTGTTGCTTCTTTAGCTACACTGGTTTAGCTAACCTAATAAAATATAGTGTCTTACTGTAAAAAATACATTCTGGACATAAAAATGGACCAGTTTCTTGATTTAATTGCTAAAGAGTATCCAGTCTTGATGGTGGCAAGCTTTTGCTCCAACTTAACAACATAAGCCTGATTCATACTTTTCTTGGACATTTTCACTCGGATTTATTTTTTTAAGCAGAAGAGGGGGAACATGACAGATTTGAAAATGTTTTATATAGCTTTCAACAAGAAGCAATTTATAGCAACTTGAAGTTACATAACTTCTAACTCCACTTTTTTTCATGGCATGATTTAGATAGATCTGGTACTTTCACAATAATTCAAAGGAATATGCAATCAGTCAATCCATCTTATCTATTTTAAGCATTTCCAAGGAACCATCATTGTAGTTTCTACATTCCAAATCTGAATACATGTGACAGTTTGCCATAAACAAGTATTTTGCAAAATAGCAAAAAGAAAAATAGCTTTATTCCTTTATTACAGGGTCTGTGTGTTTCCTGTAATAAAAGGATCCCACAGTCTTGCTCATGGTGTTCACTATACAATTAGTATTAATTTATGTAAAAAATTTGGGTAAAAATTTAGGTATTAATTTAGGTAAAAATTTACTTTAATAAAAACTGTGTTTTTCATAGGAAGATGATGGGATTCTTCTCCAGCAATAGCTAACTTGATATTTGTAAGACCCCACAATTATCAGAAATACAGTGGAGTATTACCTTTCATTAATTGTATTGGCCTAGATATAGGACAAATGAACACAACAAAACTTTTCACAGGGAAATATTTAGGATAATCTAAGAATTTGTTCAGATGGCTTCAGAATATTTGTAGCCAGAGGTAGTTTGGATTCTCTCATGAAGTAATTTATTCAAACCATTTTGCAATATTGTTCAAATGAATCATTGCACTTTTAATCAATTGAATAATTCATGAACATTCTTTTAAAGCAATTTAATCAAAGCATCATGTGAAAACTTTCCCAATGTTATACCTATAGCAGTATCAAAGCAATCCTTCAACCTCAGCTTGCACCTCTGTAGTTTGGGTGTTTGTGTTTTGCATCATTTGATCTGAAAAGAAGCCATAAGGTTGCATAGGGCAGAATTAGGCATCTGTCTGGGATATAAAGATTATTCTGCTGAGAAAAACAGACTAAGTTGAGAAAAACATTAGGAGAAGTACAAATCAAAAGCTAGAGAACCAGAAAAAAAAAACGAAACCTGAAAATAAACCAAACAATAACAAAATGGAACCAGCAGAAAGAACAGCCTGTGTCTCAGGAATATTTTCTGCTTTTGACAACATTATCATATGTACTTAAAATCCTAGAATATTCATTCCTTGTTCATACTTCTTCCACATCTGCAGGGTAGATTTCAGTTTCTTAATGTACTTTTTCAATCCACATGGAAATTTTACTGGAAAAAATAAGAGGAGCATTAATAGAAGTTTTTGAATTTAGCTGGAGCTTTTTTAAGGTCAAGGGCTGCCACTGTAATTCAAAGCTACAACAGATGAAAATCTCTGCTACTGTCAAGAGAAAGAATTCTAGAAGGGCCTTTTAGTTTTCCATGAAGTATGGAAGCCTTGAATATTTGAGAACTCAGTTTATCTTCTGTTTCTCAAAAGGTACATGGTAGCTCTGTATGTTAATTTTGACATTTTACTGAGCAACACGGCATTATTGGATTCACAGAAAAAAGGAATTAGAGATGATGTAGGATTTGACTTCTACCTCTCATCTCTTCTACCTCACAGACCATGTTTCATTTGTTGTTGCTCTTTAATTAATAGTCTTTCCTTAGATGAAGTGGTCAGGAATAAGAAAGGAGCAGAAGAATGTTGTTACTCTCTCATGTGGAACTTCTGACATAAATGTGTATATGATTGAAAGCCTGAAGAAGCTGCTTCCCAATATATGGTGGTACCATTTCATGATTCTCACCCATACCACACAGCACTGACATTTCATTTAATGAGCTGTAATTGTCTGCTGTCATCTGACATGATCTTAGGCTGTGGCTGGGTTTTAGCTTGTAATGAGTAATAGTGCAAGTGTATGTTGGTGTCTAAATGCTTGCTAGGTGTCTAAATTCTCATATAATCAATATACTATATATTTTCATGGTAGTCAGGCCAAAAGAATGATTCAAACATTCATCTCCTACAGGTTTAAATGACTGGCACCTTTGAATGCCTCTAGGATCATTCAAAATGTGGCAGTGTACTTGAGACATCCATGTGGAACAGATAAATATGCCACAGGACCTGTAGGAGACCTACAGCCTCCTGAGGGGATGCTGGAGCCAGGAAGGAATGTTCCAGGGTATCTCTCAGGCCAACTGAGCTGGGCCTTAGCTGTCTAGGTACCAGCAAACTTAACTATCTTTCTTGCATGTAGACAACAGATGCTGGGTGTGTTAATCTGAAACTGAACTCCATGATATGTAACAGTGCCTTTATTGGATTTCCTGCAAACAGCCTCACTGATGTGAGAATCACGCAGAGAACTAATGAGATTGAGGAAAGTCATCCAGGTTTTGTCTGGTTTGCTGTGGTCCTTTATAGGAATCTGACATTACTATATACTATACTATATATACTATATACTATACAAAGAGAACTTTTCAAGTATGGACCCTTGAAAATTTGGCTTGAAACCGCTGCCAGTGTAAACTTGCTGACAAATTGAGGTGCAGAGGCAGGAACTCAGGCAAACGAACATGAGTTGAAAGAAG
>VZTT01042025.1:70612-85259 GCA_013400855.1 Buphagus erythrorhynchus | reverse complement strand
TCACTGACTGCCTCCTCTTGGATTTAACCATCCCTTCAAGCTCTTTAGTTTACATTTTTAGTTTGATGGTACCCCTCAATTCTTTTAATGAATTGTGCAGTTTTGTAGTAAACTGAGCAGTAAATCATGCAGCCTCTTTACAGCTGGTTTTACAAAATGGGCTTTAAAGACAGCACAGGGAGAGGACCACATTACTAATAAAAAAAAAAAAATAGGCAGTTTTGTCCTGCCTGCAGCTTTGACTTGAGCCCTGTCTATTTTCTCCTCTTTCTCTTAGATTTTCAGCCTTTGCCAGGGACTCACATGCTTGAAGGCTGCATATTATGCACATGGCTGGTGAGCACTCCCTCCCTCCTACCATCCTACTTTTTCAAGCACAGTTTCCCTGCCTTTGTTTCCCAAAGTGTGCATGGCAGGTATTTCCTCATGCAGTTGGAGGCTGTGCAGTCAACTCCTCTGTAAGCTCAGCAAGAATGGACAGACATGGCTGTGGAAGACAGAGGCAGTGGCTGCAGCATTGTGGAAACAAACCTGTACACAGCCCAGGAATTATTGCATCTGGCCCAGCACACACCTGGAGCAACTTCAGATCTTTCCAAACACAGCTCAGTAGTCACCCAGATAATGCAAGACAAACTAATTGAGAAGTGCAGGTACTTTGATGATGTCAAAACACTTGGCAGAGGTAATTAATACACTCTTGTGCAAGGAAACCACTGAAGCTTTGTATTCCCACTGCAACAATCAAGTGGAACAAGTTCTCAGTTTGCAAAGCACCTTACACTGAACCACTATAAAAATTTCTGAGTTTAATAGCAAGGTTAGGATGCAGCACAGCCTGCTTAGCTACCTGTGCAAGCTGTCTCACTTTGACACCCTTCAACCTGGGGTGTGCCATGGGGGAACCAGGTACAACTACTCTGATCACAAAAGCAAAGAAATCACAGGACACAGAAAATTCTGTCAGAAAATTCCATGAGTAGCTAATCTGAAAGAATTTAGGCTACCTGTGATGCCCAGCATATAAACTGAGAAAGAAAGTGTAAAGTCCGTAAGGAATATTCAAAATGGAAATTTCGCATTCCCTTCTAAGAGCACCAAGCCCCACCCTTTGTCTTTAGGCAGGTGGAAAGTCACGAGGAGGTGGCAGATTTTGGGAGACATGAAAATCTGACTGCCTCTGAGTTGTGCCATGCAATGTCATTGTCGTATTGGCCAGATTATAGAGCATCCCTGTTCAGCCTGCAGCTGTGTGTTTTACTGATGTAATTGAAAGCCAAGCCAGAAATAAGATGAAAAAAAGAAGAAAAAAGAGAGCAGGAGTGAGAAAATAACACGTTTTAGTTTGGGCCTCCAACACTTGGGACATTTTATATCAGAACAAGTGGGCATTTGTCTGGGTCAGCATAGACGCATAATCAGAGATGCATTTATTATTTATCCAAGCTCTGGGCCTAGAGAAAGCAAAAGGCTTATGTAAACCCCCAGTTGGGATTTCTAGATCTTCACTTAGCCATTTTCTGTATCAGCTTCCCATGCAGACGGCCCACTCAATTAGAGAGAGAGAGGGCAGAAAGGATTACTTCGTCAGAGTGGGTACCATTAAGTGCATGACTTTGAACTGCTCTTGTGTAGCTGAACTGTAATTTTCCCCAAAGTGAGGATGGGAAGAGCTCTAACTACCTGCTGCTGGAAGGAAACTACAGGTATTACCTCTGTCACTACAAAGCTGTCCAAGACCAAGCAGTTCAGTTCTTAGTGGGGAAAGAGAAAAGAAGCAATGCTTCTGTCCTCCCAATGTAGCTGCCCTGGCAAGCAGGGAGCATAGAAAGGCTATCCCAGGTGGGGCATCCCTTTCCCTTCCTTTTCACTATGAAAGGACAGTCACAAGTCCTGCATCCAAAGTTAGTAGTGAAATGACATACTCTCAACCTGACTGTTTACACCTGGGTACCTCACTCTTGTTTCTGGACACAATCACTCTGTAGAGCTGCTTGGAATGGGATTGATAATTCCAGGTGGTAATGCACCTCAGGTATTTCCCACAGCCTAAACATTGGCCTTCCAATGGTGCTTACCCTGACGAGGCAGAGGCTGGGGAGATGAAGGTGCACATTTTGTATAGTAAGGGTTTGAGAGCAGTAGAGGCTCAGTTCTTAGGAACAGTCATATGCAGCATCACAATATTTGGTACTTAGCTTTGTAAATGCTAGCTCACGGGAATTCAACCATACCTCAATAATTAAAAGCCTTTTGCTAAAACATATAACATTAATAATAATGTTATACATTGGCTATGAAATAACATTGGCTATGAAAGAGTGGGTGGCCAAATGATGCCCACACTGTATATCAAAGGTCAAAGAAGCAAATAATTTTTAATTGAATATGCAAATTGCACAAACTCTCTTGATGTAAAGAAATTTGAAAGCAAAGGTGAGAATTTGGTAAGTGATTCCAGAAATCAAACAAGATACATCTACCCTTTAATTAATTATTTGCAATTAGAGAACTCTCAAAAGCAACGGAGGACCCTTCCCAACTGGCTTGGGAATTTCAGCCTAAAACTGAAGATGACAAGAAATTGACACTTGCAGACTAAATATAATTTGGGCTTTGAAGGAACATTTCAGTTTACTACAAATCTATCCATCTTCAGTTTTCAGATAGCTACAGGCACCACACTACAGCATTCCAACTATTTATTTTGTGATTTTACAATCCTTATGGTTCCCTCCACCAGGCATGTAAAAAAACCCCACAAAACCAAAATCTGACAGACCAGGCAGGGAAACAGTAAAACTGATTTGATACAATGGGTTGTGAAATGTAGTGAACTAAACAAATAGAAAAGCAGGTGGGGCATTTTCATAATTTGTTGCATCTACCTTTGGTGTTTCTTAGAAAGCATTAGGTAGGCATTTGCTAATAACTGTGTGTACCGCAGCAGACAGCCCTCCTTTAAAAATCAGAGCTCAGATAGAGAGTTCTGGGAAGCCTTGAAGGACTGAAGGAACTGTCAGTCATGTATTTGTGCCTCTCCAGCATTCAGTCCATAGAGCCAGCCTGCATGAGCCATATTACCCAAAGGATGTGCAATTCTCTCCTATCTCTATCTGAGGTATGGATCCTGTACAGGGAGCATGTGATCTGCAGCTTTTTCCTTCAGTCCCTGGTTGCAAAAGGGTGGTGGGAAGCAGCAGCAGCAAAGCTCAGTGCTAGCCAATGAATAGATAAAGATAACAGACACCCAAGTGGCTCTTGACAAAGAGCATAAACTACAAGCTGAGGCTGTAACAACAACACTTCTATTCCATTTCAAAGCCAGGGAATGCTGGACTGTGATTATGTCTCACCTCCTTGATTTCCCTGTGCTGGCTCTCAGATGAATCTTTAAAACCTAATTTTGATGCAGTATCTTTGGACCTCAGCTTCATCAGACATGATGGGGAGCTGAGAGATGTCACCCGCCTCTGTACAAAAGGGCTCTTTGTAGTTCAAGATACAGAGTAACCCCCACTTGACTGGAAAAATTAAAGTGCAGAAAGCACCCTGTGCAGATCACCAAGTGTGAAAGACAGTTCGAAGGTAAGAAAATGCTTTTCACTGTCATCACTGTGATGTGACTGGAAGCAGTCTAACTTACTGGGATACCAGAGCAGTGCTCAGTTTGCAGCCTGTTGCAAAAGCCTTTGAGATGCAACCCTCTCCTGTACTGCTGCCTCCACCACTACCACCAGCACCTCCACTCATGCTACAGCTACCCCTCTAACACAAGAGAAAGAAATCAGAAACTACTCTAAGAGATCAAAGCAGGGGATATTGATGTTCATCTACCTTTCATCCAAACCAGCACTTGGTGTAAGGGACTTACCAGGGAACCCTGCCATGCCATACTATTGTATGTCAAGAGATGGAGAATCAATATATTCTGGAGTATTTTCAATCACAACATTGGGGCAGATGTCCTGGAGAACCTCTTCCTCCTGTCACTGAAATGTTCTAAGAAAATGCATTTATCCCATTTGAAGCCAGCTCACAGATTGGGGTGGGGAGGGAGAGGCTCTATGTGTGCATGCACAAAGGAACATTCTCCATCTCACAATATTTAAGATGCAAATAATCCTACTTGTATCCTGTATAAATGCAAAAGCGGATGACTTAATGTTATAGAAAGATTACCTCTATTCCATGGCACAGAAAAGACTGGCTGCTACTCAAGCACCTTGGCTCCCCTGACCACACACTACCCTGCTGCTCCTGTACCTGTCTCTTCTGTCTCATTTGAGAAGAGCTTGGCCTAATATTTCCCTTGTGGAAGCATTTCTATAAATCAAAAAGGAAAAACTTCCACAAATCATCCTTCATCAAACACATTGTGACATATATCAGACTTATTCTCACCAAAGTCACAGATATAAAGGAGCCTGTAAAATTTCCTCGATTAGTCAATGTATAGTCCTAGTCCCAAATCTGGTTAAACATGTCTTCCTTAACAGCAAAACCAAACAGGATGATTGTGTCTGGTGTTCACATGCATTTCCTTTCCTTAACGTCTGACTTCCAGACTGCAGTTCAAAGACATAATTTCTCTAATAAAGAACTTTAAGAATAAGCACACAAGTGCTGTTAAAATGTTTGGCTCTCTAGTTACTTAGTGGTGATATTTGAAAATATATAAACTCATTCATATTTTTGGCTAAGCTACTTACAGCAGCTCCAAGTGCCAAAAAAGATGCAGGTGTGCTTGTTTAAACACATTCTTGTGGCTTCCTTCTGAGCTGACATTGTTTTTGGGTAACCAAGCTTTCACAAAAGCATCCATCAGCTGTGACATGACCCATCATAGTCAGTGCACTGAGGAGGAAACCCAGGCCCCATGCAGACCCTGTGCCCCACAGAGCCTGGCAGGGAGAGGTAGGAACAGAGAGCTGCATGGACTGGGCCATGGCACCGTGAAGGTAACCTCTCACAGTATGGCTCATTTCCCTGCCTGCACAGGTAGAGGTGCATGCTTTTATAGCTGTTTTCACGCTGCACTGGGTGCACTGCTTTAAATATCTTCCCCAAAATAGTACAGCAATACCTTTAGAGAAATAAAGCTGCTTTCCAAAGTTCTATTGTCTGTAGAAAGTCTGAACAACTTTACATATCTGAGCAGAAGGCACATCTGCTCTGTAAGTAGCACTGTACAAAGAAGGTTGTTATTGAATTACTGTAGCACTGAGTCAAATTAGCGCTGCAATCGTGTCACACACCCTGCATCGAGGAAAGCCATCCCTGTGACCTGCACTCCATTTCTGTTTTTTAACTGCATCTTTAGGTAGCATTATAATGTCACCAATCACCTTGTGGACTTACAGCTGTGAGTAATCCAAAATGGACTATAACCAGTCTTACTGCTCTCTTGCAAGAAAAAGGGTTCATACAAACCACCCCATTGTCCTAGAAGTTTCTACTTAAATCAGAATGTTCTAATGGTTGAGTACTAATATTCATCACATTTGAGGCAAGATCTTGAATAACCAACTTTGAAACATTACTGTGCTGACCAAAGTTTTGCCCATTAATTACTCTGCCCCATAACCAGTGGCCTCCAACCGGCAGGATTGTCAGATTCAGTGTCACCATACTGGTGTCACTTTTGCCACTTTGTTCAGAAATGTTTTCATCATGTAAAAGTCAGTGGCCTAGCAGATGCAAAGCACTGAAAGCAAGAGAAGACCCTAAGGAGAAGTTGTCTCATGTTTCTTGTTCCTGCCTTGAATGTGATGTGAGCTCTTGGATGCCCAGATGGTTTCTTGGCCTCAGGAGCTCCCTGTTCAGAAATTTATTGAAACATTTATACCCTCTCTCTGTTTTCCATGTGAAGCTGTGGGATGCATGCAGGGCTTGGCAGTGAGGCAGGCACCTGCTGGCCCCACTCCACAGAAACCTTTCAAAGGAGGGGACATCTTTAAAGGTCAGCTTTGCACAACTTATCCCTAAAAGCACCTGGAGCCCCAGCATGGCTCAGCAGAGCCTGACTCCCTGCAGAGATGTAGTGGTGTTGCTAAAGAGAGGGGAAAATTCTTGAGTCATCACCACACACCTCTTGCAGATAACAGGCTTGATATGCTTCATTACATCAAAAGATTCAGCCCAGTTGCCAGGATCCATTTTGCAACCCAAAAATGCAAATGCAATTTCTCCATCTAGTGGTCCAGCAGAGTAAAAAAGCCACTTCTCCTGCAGCTGATGGAAGAGTAGCATCTGGCAGGGACATCACTCAGCTGAATGCTCCTTCATCCACAGCTCTGTCCCTCCCAATAGCAAAAAAAAAGCAGCAGAAAAACAGAGATAAACCCTATAGCAGGCTGTAGACCTGCTTAAAAAACCCCAAGCAACAAAAATTGAAAGAATAGACAAAGTAAACAAAGTATGCTCTAAAGGATGTATAAAGAAGTGTATTCCTTAGGCTGATGCAGGACTTAATCCAGTGCATTTTAAAATAAACAGGAAACTGGTCTGACAAAATATCAGAATTACCTTGGAAACTTTGACAAGCCATTAGCTGTGACAACAACAAAACTTTCCTAGAGCTCAAATTCTCATTCACTGGGTATAGGGTTTCACAGCCAGTGCTACTGGAGCAACATGCAGAAATAATAAACTAAATCCCTTTGGCGAGGCACCTGTGAATTCCAGGCTTACAAGGGCCATTCATTGCCCTGATTCTCCTCACTGTGATGGGATTTAAAGCAATGCAGGGTGGTAGGCTGCTGCCCCTTCTCTCCTCCTTCACTGCCAGCTGGAATTCTCAGAGGTTTTTGAGGAATGAAAGATGGGGCAAAAGTGAAAGCAACCCCCATCGAAGGTGCTGTAGGGGTGCCCAGATACTTCTCTTACTCCTCCAACCACCATGAAGACAGAGGGTGGTAGAGGCCACTCTCATGTGCTTCCCAACACATTCCCTCAATGAAGGGCAGACACTGACTTCTGGCACTATTGGGGAAGCAAAATACTTCCCTCATGGCACAGCCCCACACAGTGAGACCCCAGCTCTGGTTCTTGCTTGCCTCTAGCCACTCACCTTTTCCCTGTGTCTGGTCCTCACAGCAGGAAACAAAATCCCATGCTGGAGATGTGCCATTCGTTTCCAATCTAACCCCAAGCCACACGCCATTCCCTTTGTTTAGCACTTTGTATAATTACCCAAATACAATTGGAGATGACTACTCTGTGATATTAATGATTAAAGGTTCTTACGGCCAAGAGAATTTACTATCACAAGCTATACAACCAAACTCTCTTGATGGCAAAACTGGACTGCATCTATGCCCAAACCAATCCCAATGCTATGAAGGACTGCTGACTTGTTAAGTTTTGTTTTTTTTTTTGGAAAGTGTAGTCAGGAAGGTATTTTTGCTTGACCCATTATAATTCATAAACTTCCTCCTCCCTGTCATTTTACATCGGCAGCAGAGAAATGGTTTCTTATTTCCCATTTTGTTTTATGGATTTTCCATAGAGAAGATCCAGTACATGAAAAAATGAGATACACCCACTTCTGTTATATAAAAAACCCACTTTTAAACATATTTTGACTTATCTCCTCCATGCAGTTTATATGTAGTGCTTGGTCTTCTCATTAAAAAAAAAAAAAATCATAGCTTTGTAGAAAATGAGATACTCCAGTAAAGATCAGATTTCATTTTAAGAAAGAAAGTCTAGCTAAAAATCACAAGAGAAAAGGAAATAAATTGGCCAAATGGATCCTATCTATTCAGACCTTTTATTTGGGGCTTTTCTTGACCACTCACTTCAGTGTAACAGACAGCATTTCTTCATAACAACCTTCTGTTCAAACTGGCCATAGCTGGGAAATAGTTTGAATCTTCAACAAGCCATGCAAAATATTTTGCTGGCAACATTAACAAGGGAAAATCCCCTAGGGGTGATCTGGTCTGCACAGCCCAGGGAGAGAAGCTGCTTCTGGCCTGTGACTTCAGATGACTCTGGGCTTGGAGAATGTGAAATGCACATAAGACATCAGAGGTGGGGAGCAATGGGCATCAAAGGGAAAAAATTTCCCTGGCTAGCACACACTCCCCTGAGCTGATCCTTATCCCTATGATCAGCTGTGCTCATTCCTCACAGGGAGAACTTTGAGAGAAAGGAAGGGAGCACTGCCAGACAGCTGAAGGGAAAAGCACAGCTAAATCTACATTCATTTTGCTGTAGCTGTAAAGAGAACAAGACAAACCTTTTCAGGTTTTATTATTATTAGAAGCAGCAGAGGTTAGGAACCTGGAGAGCACAAGGATTTGGTGTGAACTTCAAGTACAGGAAGGTAATGATGGGAGTTGGAGTGGGACGAGACTGTTGTTTTTTGGTTTGGCTTTGTTTCAGAAAATATAATTGCATACACACCACAGAAGAGAAATTAGAAGTTCATTCATATCCAAGGGAGATAGCACAGCAGGCTTAGCTGTGAAAAATCCAAGACCAGTCAAAGCAGCACCTGGAAAAGCACAGGGTGCTGGGAACATCATCATTTTCCAGGCTGGAAGTGTCTTGAGAAAAGGGAGTTTCTATTCCATTTGGCTTTTAGAGACTTACAGATTCTCTATAACTCCCAGCATTCTCAATTCTCACCATCTATCTCACAAGCAGGAGGTGAAACCTCTGGGAAGAGATGTCCCCCTGTTGAGGGACCCTGTTGGTCTGACAACACGGATCACATCATGTGGTTTGTACATTTCCGGTACAAGGCAGCTCTGAGTTCCTCCCAGAGGTTTTCTTGTTGTAGTGCTAACTGGCAGATGAGGTTTTGTATGATGCTTTTCTAGAAAGTGCTGTCAAAGGGCCATCACCTTACATTTCTGAAACCACCAGGATCTCTTTGCTTTCCCCTAAAGAAGGAGGCTCTTTCCTCCTTCCCCTCAGCCAATGAATAATTTTTTCTCAAACATGCAGTTGGATTCAGATGACCCAAACAACTTTCTCCATAGAACATAAACAGCTTAGAGAGCAGCCTGAAAATTTTCCCATACTGAGGTAGTCACCTTCTCCCCTCCCCGCTGGAGGATCGCTCTGAAACCAGGACAGTAATTCAGTTTTCCAGCTCTCTCCCTTTTCAATCCTTCATTTACTGTTAACAAAACACAACTGTCTGCCAAACACAGCACAATGTCTGTGGAGAGGAAATGCATCTGGGACAGACAGAACCAGGAGCTGCAGCTCATTTCCCACAGGCCACGTCAGAGGGCAACACTCCCCCTGGGCCACCAAGCCTGGCCAAACCACAGCTGCAGGCACAGGGCGGAGCATCCCAGTGGCTGGGTTGTGGAGGTGATGCCATGAAAACTTCATGTGATCTACAAACCCTGACACCAGCTGTGCAGGCAGGGGAGAAAAGACTGTACACAATAAGACCAACGAGCCAGATGAAGCCCTACCCACAATGCCATGGTTTAGCCACTACAGACTGATGGTGCTCATATCTGGCAGCATCATCCAGCCCCAGATCAGACACTTGCCCCTCCTGGCCTCCATGTTTGCTTTTCAGCTTGTCCTCAAAGAAGCTTAGCAGTCACTGAGTAGTAAGGGGTGCAGAGACAACTTTCTCTCAAGAACTGAAATGTCAAGAAGACACGAGAAATCCTGGTTGGTGTCTTTCGCAAGAGGAAGGAGGTTGTTACAGCAGTAATTTACTGTGGTAGGTTTTGCAGCGTGATTGCAACATATTATTACACCAGTTTTATCCTTTTCCATTTGGCAGACGTCAATTCCTCCCCGTTCCTCACAGAGCACAAGCCAACATGGCTGCCTTTCAAATGGTTTCAAACTCTGCCAATAAAAATATATTAAAAAAACCCCAACAACTGAAAATTCTCACAATTGCATTAGCTTACTCAAAACTAATACTTATTGCACACACACACACAAGTAAAAAATATACACAGGTCAGCCAACTTGAAAGGGTGGTACCATGAAATTGTGAGGTTGGTCTCTGTGAGTAGATAAAACAAACAAAAGAGTAGGAGCCCAAAATGAGATGGGCTGTGCAGGTCTCCAGGCAGATAAACTCATGCTTAGCCTGCTGCCTCAAATGCTTTAGGTATTTTCCAAGCACAAAGAGAAACCACACGCCCTCTTTGTGAGACTTCTATGTACTACAGACCATGGAGAAAGAAGTCACAGGCCACAGGAACAGCAGAGAATCAATGTTCTATTGGTACCAGGGGGAAGGAGCATTCAGGAAATAAAATACTTGCTGTGATGTTTTCCCCCATCCCCCAGGATGATTTGTGCTCATCCTGCAGACCAACAGTCCAGTTGCTGAAGTGCATCCCTCTCCAGTCTTGGCAAAATACGGATCTTCCCAATAGGGTTACAGACCCATCACCTACAAGAACCTCTTTTGTTTGTACAATCAATGCATGGGGAAAGGCATTTTCTTTCCTTGCTATGTTTTCTGGAGATGGCAATTTTTGGGCATATCTGAGCTGGAGGAAGGTGCATGAAAGTGTAAAAGTTCTCCTATTTGATCCCATTTAAATTCTACAGACTCAATACCTATTCGAGAGCAAGGCATTACATTACATTAATCTTCCCATCTAAGTGATGGGGAAAGAGAGACTTGATATTAGCTCAGATTAGCTCTCACTTAATGGAAGATACTCCTGAGATATCCTTTTCAGAGGATGGAAAAAATAGGACGATATATTAGTTTCTTAATTGAAAGAAAATAAATTGCTGCAAGGCACTGAGCTTATCCTTCTGGGCAACTGTCTGTAATTCAACTGAACCAATGTATGTCTCACTCAGGGAAGGAGCTCCATTTTAAAAGAGTGTAAATAAAATATTTGTGACAGTTGCAACCATTCCACAGCTTAGGTCTAAGGAATTAACATACAGTGATAAGGCTGTATTTGTATTCTAGATGTCAATCTTTGCCTGAGCTCCAGTGCATTCAAAAAACACTCATTTTTAAAATGTATTATGTAAAAGTGAATTCATAGTTGTGCCAGACTTTGAGGGGATGATGGGGGGAAGAGAAGAATAGAGAAGCAGCCACTAATCTTTCTTCCACTTAAATTCTTGTTCATGATTTCAGCAGTGCAGCATAAGTAATAATGAGGAATGAAAGAATTTATATCTTCTCATTTAACAATGTGAAGCTTTGAAAAAATATTTTCATAAAAAATGGACTTCAATATCTTGTCAGAACAATAAGCCTGTTCTTTTAAAGGTCAGCTATTACACTTTCAGAGAAAAAAAAATAATTTTCTTAGTCCTAAGTGACTACTTCAAATAAAACAACAAATTACTTATTTCCTTCCATCCTTCTGCATACATTATCAGGAAAAATTAATGAAAAGCAGCTCCAGTAAAAAACCCTCTGAGGGTTAAAACCTTTTTTAAATGTGGATCAGTTCAGCACAGAATAGCAAATGCATCTGTGTGGTCAAGAGACTGAACAAATTTGTAGGAAACAAATCTGCAGAATGAGTAACTGATCAGTAGGAAGGAAAAACTTGCATGCTGTGTAACATTTCTGTATGAAATATCTTTGAACATGAGTCCTTCTATACGCAGGTAGACCCTTCGTTCAATCATGAAAAGCTGTTTTGAAGTTCATTTTGATGATTCAATTTCATAAAGCAAACAATCTGCTCCCTCTGTACTGCGGTGGGCCCCACCTCTTGGGCGCCTGGTCAGCTGCACAAATTCCAAAAGCAGTTCCTTGAGGCAATAAATTTCACCCACCTAGCACTTGGGTTAGCAAAACTGAGCTTGTATGGGAGCAGATGGGTGGGGGAGGGAAGGTGTGTCTGTGCGTGTAATGATCCAGAAAAGGAAGATGGAGACTTATCATGGTTTGATTATTTTCCTATACAATTCTCAATTTGTTGAATGCTATTGCAGAAGAGTTTCTTGCTTCTGCTCTGTTCAGGAATCCAAACATAATTTAGATATTCATGTCCATATTACAACACTGCAAAAACTAGTTTTTTTTTTTAAATAAATAAAAGTTGTAAGTCACAAGAGAGATGTCAAGAGGTTTTTATAACACAAGGTCCTTTTCAGATTATTTAAGAAAACTTTATTTTAAGCACTGTACAGTCAATCTCTGAATTAATTAGTTCTCTGAAAGAACTAATCCTTCAGAAATTAAACTTTTATGAAACCCATTTATTGCACTTATTAAATAACTCTTTCAGGTGTAATTCTCAAACTGAAGGCAAGTTTGTTAATGTCAAGAGAAAACTGAGCAAACAGAAGCAGCTGTGAACACCTACTGTAGACAACCAGTGTGTGTATAAAACAAAGTGATGAAATCCTTCAAGAAAATCTACAATTACCACCAAGTTTGCAAACTAGAGATCACCTCAACTGTATAAAACCTTTACTAGTGCTGGATCTCCATTGAATTAAATTGTATAAATACCTGATATAGAGGAAGTGAAGGTTTCTTAACACTAAGAAAATGATACACAAGCAGATTAAAAGAAAATACCAACAGAAAGCTTTTGAGAAATTTCAGAGCAAAATTTTACATTAGAAACTAGGCTGAAGCCAAACCAACACAATTCCAATTTTAAAATAGGAATGTACACACTTCCAAATGCCAGAGGATTAAGTTGGGGGATGGAAGATGCCCTTCATTTACTTTACACAATAGCATTAATAAGATAATTTACTTGAAACAAAGACATTTTACAAGGAAAACCCTAGCTGGTGGATCTCAGGGAAGAAAGTGTCATTGGATAACTTCATTAGTAGCACTGAGCAGATATTTTCAAACAAATTATCGTAATGACCAACTCCTTCCTAAAAAGGCAATAGCTCATTTGGAGCCCATCTCTGGGTCAGCATGGCTGGAGCTGTTTCCTACTGCTATCGAACTTAAAATTCAGTTCTTATCAATACAAAGTCCTTGCCCTTTTCTTATACAGCTGCTCAGAATTTTAAGAATTATAGTCCTAGCACTCTGAATAATCCTGAGTAACATCTGCTTGAACTGTCCCAAATGACTTGACACCTTTAGCAAATGCTGTCCCTTACTAGTCACCTGTTTTCCCACATAGCTGCGAGTTCATTGAACAGTGGGTTGCTCTGCATTCTCAATGGAGATCATATTCCCCTGTGAAGACTGGCCATTTGTTCCTCCCTTTTTATCTGTGTTTATAAATCCATTAAAAAATCAGCCAAATGAAAAAAAAATTCATACTGAATCATCTTATTCTACAGAAGCTTATTATCTACACAAACATGTTGAAGTCCTTACAGTAACTTTACACATCCAAAGACACTATATGAAGTAGGTGCTTTTTTTTTTCTTGACACCATCTTAAAAAAACTTAGGAAGTTTATCCTCTCATGGTGTGAGCTGCCATGCCTGTATGACTTGTGTCTTTTTACTACAGCATTCCACTTCAACTAAGTTTTTGATGCAGCTTGTATTTCTATATTCTGACTTAAAGTGGGCATTCCTTTTCATGCTCTTTTTTGTTTGTTTATATGTGCAGTATTTGTTTCTTGTCTGGTTTTATGTCCTGTGATTGACAGGGACCATTTACTTGTAATAGAATTTGCTATTCCCTCACAAATGTATTATATTCTATCTTTTAAATCCTGGGATTGCTGGATTTTCATTATTCAACTTCTTGTGGTATGTCACTTAGATTTCTGAAGTCTTCAATGTGCAATGGGTTTTCCAGTTTGAAAAAGAAACACATCTAAGCCTTGGAGAAATATAATGCCACCAGAATAACTACAGCCAGCCAGGCTTGGCAGAGGTGAAGCCTGTCTTTCTTGCAGTTACTCCAAATGTAGTCCCACTTCCTAGGAGACCTAAACTCTGCATCCCAATGCTACCTTTTCAACTCTGTGTCCCCTTTCACTGCCTAGCCTTGGCTCTGCATTTGGTCACACCGAGTGCCTTCGTGAGAGCACCCTTGGCATGAGGGTGCAGCTCTCAACATGACCCTCACCAACGGCCTTTCTCTCTCCCCTCCATCTCAGCAGCACAACTGTCACAGACAGAAATGGAAACACAATCAAATGTTTAGATGTCTTCATAGCCGAGTTAAAAATAAAAAAGAGAAGGTGAGGACTGCCTGATCTAGGGAACTGCTGGCGTAGAAACAGCAGAGAGGGAACTTGGCGTGGAATGTTTTTCAGCAGTAAATCATTGTTTTTAAGGAGTCTAAGGGCGACCTTTCCCTGCTTATCTGCTCCTTGACAGAGGGCTGTCTGTAAGGGAGGAGAAAACCTCGTTCTTTGGAAATTTGGAATTAAAATTTCCAAAGTCTCCCATGAAAAGTGGTTTTTCAACAGATGATGTGGCAACTTCAGATCTGAGCATGAAATGCTAATTGAAGACAAGGTCAAGGTGACTCACGTCTTTACAATAAAACAACATATGTTCATTAAATATTAAATGAAAATATTGGCAAACAAGCTTTATTCTAGTTTTTAAAGAAACTGGAAAAGTTACAGACTGAAGAAATGAATTGGAGGTAATTTAATGTTTATGGATTTCAGTAAGAAATCTGATACACTGCTGTTTGAGATCCTGAGGGAAACCATTAATTAAGTTGGCTTGCTATGAAATGCAGTTAAATTGTTACAAAGCAGACCACAGAGCTTCAGAAAA
>VZTT01042025.1:57859-70597 GCA_013400855.1 Buphagus erythrorhynchus | reverse complement strand
CACGGAGCTTCAGAAAAAAAAAAAAAAAAGTATAATCATAAACTAGAGTCCTCCTAGCACCTACTAGAGCTTTGACAGAGCTAGCACAGGTCCTTCAGACTCTGCATAAGGGAACTGAAAAGCCAAGTTGGGAGAAGCTTCCATTTTCAAGTAGACATGGTGCAGCTCCCAAGGAGCAGGAGCTGCTGAAAATGGAAGACCTCGAGATGGCAGAGCTAATGAAGCAAAGTTTGTGTGGAACACTGCCTGCAGTAGGTGTCTAGGAAACAGGGAATTTGACTGGAACACTGTCAGTCTTCAGAAAGAGCGACAGCAAAGATGATCTGGCTCTCTGATTGTGACACCAGAGAGCAAATTACATTGCAGTGCACAGGGGATGCTATAGCCAAGTAACTCAGAAACTGGGCAGCTAAAGTTGTCTTATTTAAGGATTTCTGTGTCCATGGTCACCAGCTAATGTTGCTGATATATCCTGCTTCACATATGCAAGACCCAGAACCTTTCCTAGCATGTGTGTACATATCTCTGACAAACGGATCTCTGAGTCTGAGCACACACAGCTGTCATTGACCTCACAGTCAGTTCTCAGGCTGCCAATACTCAGCTGCCTGTCAAAAACACTTAGCAGCCAAAAGGCAAATAATTGGAGAACAAATGGGTGAACTCAGCTTTTAGTACCAGCCCCAAACACCTGGAGACTGGTTAATTCCTGAACTACAGCCGAGTCTGTGCCTGAGCTGGGTACAGATTGGGAAGTCCATGAAAACAGGTTTTCCTATCAAAGCTGCAGAATGTTTGTTTGCAGTCACAGCAGAAAGAGAAGGTGGTAAAAATATTTTCATAATTTTGGGACTTTAGCTAGAAGAAAATGGGGAAATATAGAAAGAGATAAATGGGAAATGAAGACTATGTTTGCACCTCCCAACTTTAAACTGCATTTTCTATGGTTATGAGAAAGGCTTATGCTGGCCTAAGCTCTATTTGAGCTTTAGGGCTTTGCCATACTTTTAACACAAAGATTTCTCCTGGGTGACGAAGTTATACAATTCTGCTCTTGATGATGTTCCCAGTCTATGCTCCAAAACCTTTGACACCAATTCACAGCATATTGGCAGCATAGTAGGAACTGCAGCCCGTATTGAGTTGCCTATTGGACTTTCCATCCTCATCTGGATGAATCCTTTGCTGTAAACCACTAGTCTGGAGCGCTGCAGCCCCCTGCCTCCCAAACAGACCAGTGCTGTGCTCTCCCCACAGAGTCCAAAGCCAAAGAGGACTTTGGGCCAGTTTCCATATTTCAGGGAAAGAGCCTGTGTGTAAAGGGCAGCACGTCAGCTGACTGGGCTGAAAAACTTCCTAGATTCCCACAGCTGTCTGAGGAGACAATCACAAAAGCCAAGTCCACCCTCCTGGGAGGGTTTTCCCCAATAGCCTCATCAGCGAGAAGAAGGAAGGCAAAACAACAGCCCCCCTGTCTCCCTCCACACCAGGGCCATGGCACTCACCAATGCTGTGGCAATCGACTCCCTCCACTGAGAGAACTGTACCTTGGCAAGCTTGGCTTTGATGACAAGATTAATTTCCCTCCCTTGTCTCTCTGAATTGTTTAAATACTGTATGGAAACCTTTAAAGTGTTCCAAACTTTTATTAACTATATACTTCTAATGGGTTTTCATAAGAACTGAAAAACAATTGCTATTAACACATTTGTAAATAGCTTATTCCTTATCCTTGGGATATAATTAATTTCTAGTGCATGCAGGAATGTGGTAACAGGTCCAACATATGGGGGAAACTAGATAAAAACCAAATAGATCAGAAATAAATTTTTTGTGTATGAAGATGTTTGTACAATATTCAAACAGTTTTTCTGTGCAGTTATTTTTTGTTTTTGCAAGACTCATACAATTTCAATTATTCAGAGTATTTCAATGGAAGCAAAATGCACTAAAGAGACTAACACCAAAGTCCTGATGAAACACAGTGTTTTGCACTCTCAGCTCTATTATGAATGACAACAAAACTGTCCTGGCTGATAACATAGGAATTTGTTCCATCCTTGACATAGTTTCTGGACATGCAGCAAGTATCCCTCAAAGATGAACATGTTTTCATTGTTAACAGTAAACGTTTTCAGAAGCTGTGAGATTAACACATTACAATTCACAAAAATCTCAAGTTGAAAAGAGCTCAGGCTTCAGATTTGCTCTGAGACTTCACAAATGCTACCGCACTTTTTCTCAGCAATGGGTCTGCACTTGGTCCTGGACCACAGCTCATGTCCAGTGACACAGTCACAGTGCTACCACATCAGTTGCAGAGGCTCCAAAGCATATTTGGTTTACAAGCAAGAAAATTTAGTTGCTAGTAAATTCCTGTCTCCTCAGGAGCTGCTGCTGCTGCTCAGGGCTAAGGTGGAAAGCTCAGCAAATGCACCTGCAGCAAGTGCAGCTCCAAAAAAATCACCACTAAAGTATGTGCAACTGGATTTAAGTTCCTCACACCCTTATTCTATAAGTGAAAAAAACTTGTCAGAACTTTTTGTGCCTTTACAGGCCCTTAAATCTTTAAAACAGTCGTGCAAGGAACAAGAAGTCATAATTAACCAAGCTGCTATTTATCTAAGGGACTCAGATTGAAAGGCGAACACAAATATCTTGATGATATTGCTCCTCAGGAAAAAATCTGCCTAGTAAGAGTCCATGCCCAGCTCATGAAGTGACACTTCATACAGATTTTAAGCAGAGAAAAGGTTCTATGTGCCCAAATTCCCAAGTTCTGTTACACTTAAGTTTCGAAACGATATATGTTTGCATGCATCCCTGTTTGAAAAGTCTCCATTAAAAAAGCCAAAAAACCCAAACCCCCACTCACAGTTCTGCAATGTCTGTTAGTTCAAAATAATTTTGTAAATAGCAGTAATATACTCAATGGCTGAAATTTCATATCAATGGTTTAGTCAAGTCGTCATTCTCCAAACATGTACTAGCCAAACAGTTTTGGGAATAAACATCAAGAAGCTCAAAGTGAGATGAAGGGAAGAAAAAAACTCAAGCCTAAATTCTTGGATATACTGAGGGTGGTTTATTTTAATTTTTTGGATTTGTTTGGATGGAGTTTTTTAAATATAAAACCTTTGTTAGCTTATTAAATGCACTCATTTATTACATTAAATTTTATTCTGTTGCCTCTTTATGATAAGGATGATAAAGTGATGGAAATGCATGCTTGGATGAGAAAATCCTCTTACTTTTATCACCAACATCTTCTACAATAGTGAGTTCATTACTGTGGAGACAAATCCCACTTCTTCTTGGGAATTAAGTGTCTACAAGGCTTGAAAGCTGTCTGGCAAATTTCACACCTGAGCAGAAGAACTCAGACTTTTTAAAAATTTCCTGCTTTACAACAAAAAAACCCCCACAAAAACAAACCCCTAACTATTCTTATATCCATTAGTTGCAGACTTTATCTCATCTATTTTCAGGTAACTTCACCTTGTCAGAAGGCCACCAGGAAGGCAGGGAAAAGAGTGGTATAAGTGGCATACAAGATGTATTAAAATATGAGATGGAGATCTTTTCATACACATGGATGTTCCCTGGAATTTGGTAAAGTAATTTGCCTTTTATTATATGGGCACCCTGAATTGTTGCAATAAGTATTTAAGAACATATTTAACTTTTGCTCAATGGACTTGAATAAATGCTTGAATTGGTCCCAGATTTTAGTCTTTCTTCAACCTGTAAATGCTGGTAGGAGATCTGTTGCATCACAGGATTTAAAGAACACTGGAGGATTTGCCCTGTCACAGGTGAGCCTCAGCCATGCGGTCCCTGGCAGCCTCTGTGCCTTAACAAAACACCCACGTCCTGTAACCAAAACTCTGCCCTGCACTTCTGCAACACATCAGCTTGAAAGGCACACTGGAGGGGCATAAGGAAAGGAGGAGAGAAAAAACAGCAGGGAAATTATTTTCCTTTTGACATTAGCTTTCCACCACATCTCATCCTAAGACCAAAACTTTGGATTTTCTGGGAACACAAAAGCCACTGGCAAGCTCTTGCCTGCACCTCTGTCACTTGCTCTAAGCTAAATAGCCTGCAGGTTATGGCCCTTGCTGCTGCACTATCAGTGAGCCGTGACTTATATTTACAGCCCTAGGATGCAACTGGAGTTGAGAACATTTCAGAGAACTCAGAGGACTGTGCTCTCAGATTTTCTCTACTCTGAGTCAGTTAAAATCCCTCATCAATGCTGTGCTCCATATATGTCAACAGGCTGCAAAACCAGCACTGAAATACTGAATTTCATGTCCAGATGTAGATCAAATGCTTTGCCAAGCTGTGGTTATCTCCAACAAATATGTGGATAGCAGAAGCACACAGCACTGTAGCCTGAGCACAGCCCTAGCTGCAAGGGTCCTGGCCCTGTTAGAAATTATTCAGGCAGACAAATATTGGAAATGTGACTGCAGTTTTAGATAGATGGGATAAAACAATCAAAGGAGAGCAGATCTTTGCATGCCCAAGATAGTGGGGTCAGGTTCTTTGAAAACAATCTACTTTATGGTGTGCCATTCACTTTTGCTTTGTCTTTAGGTGCTGAACAAGCACAGCCACTACTGAGTATTGAGACAGTAGCTTATTCTGTGGAGCAGATTGAGAAATGGTAAAGGTTTTCTTAGATTCTGGAAACTCCAAGCTTCTGCAGTTAGAGGTCAAGAAAGCCCAACTGATAAATTCAAGGGCATGTTTTTATCAGCTCCTCAATGGGTGCTTTTTTCCCCCTCTCACATCAACCCTCTTCCCTGTGCTTTCCCCCTCTGGCATGAGGGGGACACAGCTCTGCAGGGCAGGGGCCCAGTTGTCCCCTGGGGAAAACACACCACCTCCACATCCTTTGTGATGCTGTCAGAAGTCAATACCAAGCAAAGCTGTGCCTGTAGCCTTGTGATGGAAAAATAATTTTAAAACAACAAAAGAAAAATTAATAGTCTAACAGACCCTGGCCAATCCTGGTCTGCTGAAGAATAGGAGCAGAGAGAAGAGCTCAAGCACAAGGGAGCCACGGTGCAAAATTTATATTTTTGCACTAAGCAAAGCAGCAGGTGGACTCAGAAAGAAGCCCTGCTTTGAGAAAGGCCAACAAATGCTGAGATCAACAAATCTCAGCACCCAACACCAGGAAAGCTGTCACAGACCAGCACTGGTAAGGAGGAGCATGACAGAGCATTCTACCAAGGCAGGAACAGCCCTGCTGAGCTTAGAAGAACACTCTCAAGATTCTGTATCTCTCAGCTGGCTGCAAAATAACCTGCTTTACTGATAGCTCTTTAGAGAGGCACCTAAGACAAATATTAAGACAAAATAAACCCTAGTAAAACAAAGCATTGGAGTTGAAATCGAATTGGCTCCCTAACAAGAGCAGATGCATACTGGGACCAGTTTCATTGGTGAGAAAAGGTTAAAATTTTTCACACTCATATTTTCCATCTTTTTCTTAGAGGTGGAAATGACCATAGACTTCATAGTGGTTTTTCTTCTAGAGCGTAGGAGCAAGGGGTCATGTGCTGTCCTTCGTCAAAAGCATCACAATGCTTTTGTCTGCAAAGGCAAGTGGCCCCTAGGGGCTGAAGAGACCCAGATGGGCAGTTGTTCAAACTCCAGAGGTTCCTCTCGTGCCTGGCCAGAAAACCAATGCCAGAAACCAGAGTTACTCTTCACAGTTCTCATTGAAAATGGGGCAAAGCTTTGCTCTTGCTGCCGTGAGAGAGTGCAGCTCTGCTGATGGCAGTGCTCAATGTGTTCTTGAGGAGCTGCTGGTTTTTCTCCTGTATACAAAGTTCTCTGTTTATTTTGAAACAGTGACAAAGTCTCTGCTGCTCTCCAGACAACGCTGTTGCCGTGTCAGTACAAAACATCCCCCCCCTCCTCTGCCTCTGTCTGGCCATCCCTCCCTGCCTCTGCCTGTGTGTGATGGGTAGGAGGAGAGCAATTTCCTTTTGCAAAATTACCCCTCTAAATCTTTACCTCAGTTGTTTCTGGACCAGTCTAATGCTGAATTCCTCTTCCAGCTACATGACTCTGCTGTTTTCCAAACTATAGCTTCCTTTTTTGGTCTGGGAGCATAACCCCAGAGCACAATGCACTGCCCCAACTGCTCAACATCAACCAGCTCTTTGGGCTGGCAAGAACTTCTGTTCTTTCCCAGAGTGCACAGAATAAACCCTTCTTAAGGTGAAGGTCAGTGATTTCATATGCTATGTGAATGTTTTCTCCTTTTGTTCCTAAAAGCATTCCACATTAAACAAAAACAAAAACAAACAAAAAAAAAAAAACAAAAAACCCAAAAACCAACAACAAAAACAAAACACTTTCACAAGAGCAATTTCAATCCAATATATATTTCCAGTGCTGAGCTTGAAGGTGCTTATCAAGACAGAGATCAGAGCCTGAGTTAAGGAAGGCTGGCAGAGCTGCCAAGCCATGTAAGAAGCTGTAAATGAGCAAACAAGATTACTGGTACATTTTTCAAATGACATACGGCTGAAATATAAGACTATTTAAATGACTTAGAAAAAGGTAAAGTAATTGAGATTTCTATCTGAGCAAAGCCAACATGAAAAATCCTCTGTAAGATTCAGGGTGTATCACTTGCAGTCTCTTTTGGATGTCATATCACAGAACACACATTCTACTCTTTATGACTTTCCTTACAGTTACTTAAATTATAAAAGTGAACCAAAGCTAAAGCTCAAGGGGAAAAACTACAATAGTTGTACACATGTATTGGCCAGTGGGATAGAGAAAACTGAGCCTTTCCAGAGCAAAACATGTGAGCTGGGCCAGAGCACAGGGTCCCTGTATTGGGCCACGTTGGGCAACAACACATCCCAAAGGCCCGTAGCTGCTGATGTGGAATTTACATACATCACTTACACACCACTCCCTAAATCACCCTTGCTGGAAGGAGGCACCACTACTGTTACCCAAAATGTAGGCAGCAAAGGGCAAAACACTGCACATGAATCTTATTGGAGTTATTTTTCAGAGCAAATATTTTTTTAATGTATTTCGTCATAGCAAAAGAATGACTCCAAGATTTTTTAGAGATGGGTTGGCTTTTACCCAGGTTACCAGGGTCCTGACTGCTGTCAGGTGCAGACAGCCTAAGGTGCTAGATTGGCATGCAAAGCTCCTTTCCACTCTTCTCCACAGCTGGCCTGTGTTTGTCCACAGCTCTGCCCTCATGGGAATGACCCTGCCACCAAGGTCAGGCCCTTTTTGGGAGCCTTTCCCAAGCAGGGATCCTTGTCCTCAAGGATGGAGTCTGCCACAGGAGGGCACGTTGGCTCCACACCCGCAGGCTTGTGGCCATTGTTAGCAAAACTCTTCAGGACCTCCCATTCGCACAGACAGCATCATAAGAAACACCTGTGCACCCTTAGCTGATGAGGTAACTCCAGCATTCTCTGCCCACAGCAGCCTCACAGGGCCTCCACATGGCCAGCCTTCCTCTCAGTTGCCCACAAGTACCCAGGGACAACAGGATGCTGCTCTGTTGAGGGTTTGCAGCCCTGGAGAAAACCCAGAGCAGGCAGGGCCAGACTTCAGCTGCCTTCACCGGCACTGCACAGCCCATCATCCCCTTGGCAATGGCAACAGGAGAAATTCAACGTGGAGAAATGTTAAACTCCAGCCAAAACCAAAAGCCAACAGAGCAGGCAGCCAGCAGGGTCCTGCAAGTATGCAATACGTGGCAGCATGCTGTGTTTTATTAAACACCAAGCACCTCGCAACAGAAGAACAGTCTCCAAAACGCTAATTTTCCTGCAGTTGATTAACTGTCCAGCATCCAGACTCACATTACCTCTGAGACTGAGCACGCGTGGGAGGGAAACTGGCAGCAACTGCTGGGAGCGAGTGCCAGTGTGTGATCGTGAAGTGCTCTCACACGACATTTGGGATTATTGCATTCTTGAGGACGTGCCAAATACTCCCCCTGCCTAAGCTTTTCCCTTCTTTTTTGGTGGATGCAGATTAGGATGAGAGGAAGTGGATGCCTGTTTGGTTTTCAGTCGGATGCTCCTGCCCTGATTCTTTCAGGCAGGCTGATGGATACAGACATGCCGTCCACCCCCAAATGCTTGCACGCCTGGCTCTCAGGAGCCTCACAGCTGCAAACACCTCTTTTTAATAGAAGTGCTGGCTCTTCAGAGCTGCCTTGCCGTGCACTTGAACATGGAAAGACCCCTCTCAGACAACAGCATTTTATTTTGTTGTTGTTGTTTGTATCTCTCTGCAAACAGGAAAGGGATCAAGCTGTCCCTGTCTCCCAGTGCATGTGGCTGCCACACACAAATGTCAGCCCCAGCAACAGGAACGATCTTGTTCCCGTAAGTCAACAAACAATGTTTAGAAAGGTCTGTGCTGTGGGAGGATTCCCTAACGTAATACAAGTCATCAGACTTAAAACACATGTCGACTCTGATGAATGTAATAAAGCAACAAGGCTGTGTAGGAAAAAAATTACAAGAAAACAAGAACTTTTTTCTGATGACTTCATCTCACAGGGGTCAACAGTAAATCAAGGGCAGCATTTGTTGGGAAGGGGAAGCTCTGGAGATTTCTTCAAGAACTTTAAAGGAAATATGTAGCATTCAGTAACAAAACCAACACTTTTCTTATTTAAAAACAAAAAGTAAACAAACAAAAAAAAACAAAACCCCATCATTTTGCCAGCATTGTACCACAAGAGCATCACTCATGCATAGAATGTTGCAGCCTGTATCATCAAGGAAGGAGCGTTGCCTGAGCCACTAGAGCCTTTGTTTCAGCTCTTCTTTACTGTATGGACAACACAGATCCATGTGGATAACATTGCCTCCCCATCTACCATACTCATCCATGTATTTTACTCAGGCAATATTAGGGGAGAACAACAAATGAGGTTAACATTTTTAAACATAAAAAGGAAAAAGCTCACCAGAAAAGCCCCCAGACCTTAGACTCCAAGCCCCACAAAGCCAAGAGTTTGAAAAAACTACATTAGGGTTGCAGCAGCAATGAAAATTTGCCCCACCTGTAAAACATGCAGACAAGGGGTGGACACCTGAAAAAGGGTCACTGGGCTGCCTCAGGCAGGCACCCAGACTACATTCACCTCACATGCACTCAGAATAAAAAAAGACATTTAGAAAATCAAATGGCGGATCTTTTTTCCATGTTCTCAACATAACTATCAAAATGAAAGCTGATCCTGTTGTGTGGAAATCTCTCAGTAATTTGCTGGAGCCAAGAGGAAATCCTAGGGGATATTCATGGCTCTTGGCAGCAGAGTCCTGGATCAGCTGGACCCTGACCTACTCCAGCCGTTCCCAGGTATGCCACTGCCTGCTTCCACCAAGCAGGGCTTTACAAAATTAATTTTTTTTTGTATATACAGCTGTATGTACCAAAAATAAAATTAATTTAAATAAAATAGTGCATATTTGTGCAGTACACTGCAGTTATAAAAGTTTTCTCTCTTCTCTCTCTATTGCTTGGGAGCACAAATACATTCCTCATGTATCATCAGGAAGATCTTCCTCTTTGCAAATTCAGGTATTCTAAAGATGAATGGTCTGCTAATCTTTTAAATTTAAAACAAGTCAAAAATTATCACATTGTAGAAACCTGCATTAAAATCCCACATTCATACATGCATGCAAACAATACCTTTTAGTGGTTTAAGACATAATAAAAACAAAGCCACCCCCCATTTTTATTAACTCTCACAATCAACTTTTATCATAATACTTAATCTACCTTAAGCTTTTGTAAAAACAACAGGAGATGCATGAAATCTCCCATCTCCAGTACAACATTTGATGGCACTATTCACTACTGAGAAGAGCAGGGATAAATATTCTCAGATCACCACCAACAACTCACTGTGATTTCTCCCTGTGACCAGAGCTAAAGTTATTTAGAACACAATACAACATTCACAGAAATAAAACATTAGTCATTGGCTTCCTAACCTCAAATCTTTTGCCTGACTTCCCAAAGTTCCAGAAATCATGTGCTCAAATACAAAAAATGAAGCAGCTGTTACTGAAATTTCACAAGCCATATAAAATGCAGAGTTATTCAGTACAGAAATTTCTAAACTGTGAAAATGTTTAACTTCTCTTTGGTTAAAAAGTAAGAGAGTAATACTCAACAACACTGACCTAATTCAGGAGATGAAAGAAAGTTTAATAAGCACTAGATGATTTTCCTCAGTCTTTACTGTAGAGCCCATAAGCATGTGATATTTTTATGTAGTCTTGTAAAAGTACATTTAAAATTCTTTAGTACATGTAGTTATATTGACCTAATGAAGTTTGTCATTTCGGCCAAAGGATGTTGTTTGTGAGGCTGTTACCAGCAGGTTTCCAGACTCTCATAAAATACAGCTGCTTCATGAGTCCTGATGAGTCCAGACAGTGCCCCTGGCTACCTGAAAGCTCAGTGACAGATTTAAAAATACAATTCACAGATCACTGTCCTCAGACAAAGCTTCAGCTAGATCTAAGTGTGTTGTACCAACCCACCAAGTGCAATTTTTAGATACTGTAGCTTTACATGCAAAGGAAGAGAAAAATCTTTCATTTTAATGATTAATCAGTAACACTCAGGAAGCTTTCTTTTATTGCTTCTGACCTAAATATGAGCTGCAACTCTCCTGGTACTCCTCAGTGACTCCAGGAGCTTTTTAGCCTCCCATAGAGCAGCCCAACAGCACAGCGGATGTGCACGTCTCATTGTACCGTATCAGCAGATGTGCAGTCCCTAAAATAAACAACCTCATCAACACAAAACAAAAAAGCAAAGATTTGTACATGCTCATCTGACCATTGGAATGGTGATTTCAAGTATCAGTTCTAAGGAGATCACTTAAAAAGAACGGCAAAATCTTAACATTTTGGATGGGTTGAATGAAAATAGGTTGCAAGAAAACACAATGCATGGTGTAAAATAACAACTAACCTATAAGCTTTCATAAAATTTTTTACCAACTTTGAAAAAGCTGTAACAGAAAAAAGTGGGTACATTTTCTAGCATAATTAGGCACTATTTTAAACACTTAATGGCAAGTGCAGGTGACAGCAGTTGTATGAATGAGGTGCTCTCCTATATTTAAGTTTATTACAGGCTGTGAAGATTCTAAATGTTTTGCAGAGGTTTACAGAATGCAGGAATGCCACCTCTGTGTCTATGTTTGCACGCAGGCCCGAGTTGGGGGAAAGCCACAATTCTGATCTCTTGCCTTGGAAAAAGCCATAAAAGATCTAGAGAGAGGAAAACCTCAAAGCATCATTAGGAGTTTTGCTACATATTTGCGGTGCTTCTGGCATGCCGTCCCTTGGCATTTGTCACCGTTCCCTCAGCCCTGGCTGCCTCGGGCACGCCCGGCTCTGCCAGCCCGGCTCACCCGGCAGAGCCCGGCTCTCTCAGGAGCGAACAAAAGCAGCGTCCTCCTGCCCTGCCAATCCCTCCATCTGCTGCCACAGCAGGGAAGCTGCGAGGGCTCGGCTTACATCTCACACTGCATGTTACTGGAAATTTCTGCCATCTGCTATTGTCTTTCCTCCCATGCCTCACAAAAATATCGGTGACTAAATAGAAAGCAATTCCTTTATCAGACGTTTTAAAATGGTATCAATTTGAATAATGACTTCTTTTGGATTGTTTTTGTATTCACGTGAACATAACAAATCAGCACAGATTAAGGGATAAAGATGCAAGGTCAGATCTATACAGCTACCAGATAACTAAATATACTCAACAGCCTACCCCAAACATATTTCTTAAAAAAGCATTTTTTAAACTATGATTTGGATGACTTTTGACCTCTGTGAACAACACATGATTCTCTCCCAAAGCCAAGCCCTAAATTCATCACGCAAGTTATTGCACTGGAATGTAATTTCAAACCACAGAATATCCTACACAAACACACCCTGCCTCTGCCCAGGCAGCACCCAGAGCTGGAGACTGAGCATGCAGCAGTGCAGTGGACTCTCCTCAGGGTGCTCTTGGATTTCATGAATTTGCACTCACACTGACAAGCCAAGCCTTGGATAAAGCCAAATATACTCTTCAAATATACCTGGCTACAAATAAGCATTTTAAAGCAAGGAAAATCAAGTATTTGGTGACTTAAATATCCTCTATAGCCCCTTTGTTGATTACACACTAAAGGCTTTCAGGATGACCCAGCACAGAGACAACATATTGCTGAGGAAGAGCAGAACCAAACCCCTGATATGAAACACCTCATCATGGATACAACAGACAGCTCAGAGGGACCATGCTGCCTGATGGCACATGGGTTTATAATCAGCCTGTTTCTTCAACACAATTTTAAGAGAGGACTTACCTTTGTGGGTGCTCCAAGTGCACTGCTCCTCCTGCTTTGCTTTGCTCACCAGGGCCAGCACTCTCCTTTTCGGGGTGACTCAGGCAGCAGCTTGTGGCAACAGAGGCAACTGCTGCCCACAATGTTCACAACCCCAAACTACGGTGCTGAGGAACCCATCCTGCCCAGGGAAGGAAGGGGGTGGGGGCAACTCATCACCAAAATGACCCCAACCTGGGTAGCTCCCCAGAAGCCCCTCCAGGCACACCCAGACTCCCAAATGGCTGCTGGGACATCCTCACCTGTGTGCACTCAGCTCTGCCTGCAGTTGTGAGGGGAGAGGTAGCCCC
>VZTT01042025.1:5505-57448 GCA_013400855.1 Buphagus erythrorhynchus | reverse complement strand
CCTCAGGGTGGTCACGCCTGTATCTGGCTGGTGCCAGCTGGTTCGAGCTGGTGCCAGCCAGTTCCTGCCGCCCCTCTGACCGCCTCAGGTGGGTCACAGCTGGATCTGGCTGGTTCCAGCTGCCTCTCTGAGCCCCTCAGGTGGGTCACGGCTGGTTCTAGCCGGTTCCAGCCAGTTCCTGCTGTCCCTCTGAGCCCCGCAGGTGGTGCCTCAGGGGCTGAGGCAGGAAAACGCTGCTGGGCACCAGGGGTGAGGGGCAAAGGGAGGCTGAAGGGGCAGAAACAGGTGGCAGCAGGGTTCATTTCCCTTTGTTTCCCACCACCCAAATGTATTTTAATTGTCAAGAAACAAAGTCAATTTTTCCCAGGTGGAATTGGTTTCTCCTGTGACAGTACCCAGCTTAAGGGATATCTCCATTCTTATCGCCACCCACCAGCTGTCACTCAATGTAGCCCAGCCCTGCTGTGAGGTGGGCACCTGACATTTGGCCAGAGCTGGCCCACCACAACTTGGCCACATCTTACCAACCACAGCAATAAAACCTCTGTGAGCAGTGTCCCCTGAGACACCCAAATCCCAGCAAAAAACCCTGTCCTGTGAGACACCCAGCTTGCGCCTGGGACAGTGATGGATTACCTGGAAGCCCTGCAAAGGGGGATGGTGAGAGGGAAGGTAAACCAGCCAATCAGATCATGGAAAAGGTGGAGAATAGGTTTACAGTGATCCAAAACCATCCAGTAAAAGGAGTGAAACCACATCTAGCCAACCCATAGGGACAGAAATCAAAGCATGACTTGATTGCAACCTAAGTATCTCATTGGGGAAATCCGAGGTATGATGTCATGTAATTTATACGACAAATATTCAGAAATGGATTGAAACATACTCTGACTTTATCTGCATTTAAAGTAAGGTTAGACTTTTTGCCTAGAAGAGAACTTGTCCATTCCAGACCCCATTGAAGAATGGCCTATCACTGAAAATGAAGAGTGGGGATTTTTGTTGTCATCACTAATTGAAAACTTTAAAACACTTTCTTGGTAGATGAACGAACCCATATTTCTATAATATAGGCTTAATACTTAATGAAGAGATATTAAGAACATTAATGAAACATTACCTCCCTCTTCAGAGCAGTGATTCAGTGATGATTCTTAAAAGGTGCACCACATAGCCGGTTTCCTCCCCTAATCATTAAGCATTACCACTCCAACTAAGCAATGGCAAAGCAAAGGTTTCCAATATTTTCTCTTCCTTAAAGACCTTTTGCAGCAACTCTTTCAGAAGTCAAATATGGACACTATCATCCACAGTTTTTCTAATAGTTATTCATGTTAACCTTTGACCATTCAACTCCTCACTTTGTTTATAATATAGCAGTATTACACTGCCAAATAATAAAAAGTTGTGCCAGTTCAACTCTTCATTAGGGTAATGAGAATTGTGAATGCTGCAAAAGGAAAATAAACCATTAAGAAAGCATATGCTACTATTGGGTTCAGTTATGGGGCCCCATGGAGTAAAATTCAGTTTTATGGAGACTTGGGTAGCTGCCAGGAGATAAACCATAATATTAATTTTGACAATTTTGGAGAAGTCCTCTTTATTTACCAGGAACTGAAAGAACTCTACTTGTACCAAACCAGCATAGCAAGAGACAGCTTTTATGGGAAAAGGAAAACCTGAAAATTTATACTGTTTTGGTGTGCTGCCCTTCCATGCTTGAGCATGAAATGCATTAAATAATTGGTTCCCTTGGGTACACAAATTAAAAGCCTGTTTACCACGGAGTGCAAAGCCTCTCATTTCTCAGCAGGTGAACACGTAGCAACTAGACATTTCATACAGCATACTATCAGGTCTAGAAGCCTGGAGAACTTGTTTTCAAAACAGACAGGCAAGGTCACAGCAAGCACTGAGGAAGGAAGTAGTGCTCTACCATGGATTTCTTTTCTGTGCTTAAACACAGAACAGTTTCACCACATTCAAGCCAGAGGAGAAGCTGACCTGGTGAAGAGTTAAGAGGTCATGCAAGAAAGCTTTCAACATCTTTTTGATATTTCTGCATACCTCCCATGTTGAATAGCACATGAAGATGCACTTGAGTGTTTATCAGAAAGTGATTTGCCTTCAGGAGCCATAAAAAACTTGACTTGTGTTCTGCCAAATTTTGTGAGCTTGTAAAATCTTAATTAGATAAAAAAATGCTTTAAAATGAAACACTGAGTTTTCTGCTTTCAGGAAGGGAGGTGGAACGGACAGAGTCTCTGTGATTCTTTGTCATAACATTCTAAGGTTTTATGTATAAACACAAATTCTGAAACATCTATAAAATTTCACTTAAACCCCAAATAGACCAAAGATACGAAATTCAAAATATTCCATTCCTAGTATAGCTTTGAACAGACAATGAATCTTTATGTAGTATTTGATTTAATGCCCATTTTATCACAGATGGTATAATCACAAAAACAGGAACATTTGAAAGGAATTTGACAAACAGAACCAGATGTAAAACATCTTGAAGCTTACAAATTCATCACAAAGATTAAGGAGGACTTCAAAATACAGGGTTTCAAAGCTTCCAGCAGACCAACACATCTATTCAGTCCAGAAATGCTTTCCTACTTCCTGATGTGTTTATACAGCAAGATGATGCAGTAGGAATTAGATCAGCTGCAATTCTGTTTGGGGGGGACGGTTTTGTCTCTGCAGAAGAGCCAGGGCACAGAATAACCACACATAAAATGTAACTGAGTAACATGGATGCACTGGCCTCAGGAGAAATATTACAAGCAGGTGGAAAGCAAGGAAGAAATGTGCTGTTGTACTCCAATAATTAATGTCAAAATGGATGGATCCTAAAGAATCCTTCTATGAATAACTGTGCTTTTATTACTGGTTAAGGCAAGGGCCCGGTGGAGTCACTTTTACAAAATCATTTTTAAACCGTAATAAGAACACCATGCAAAAGGATGCTCCTTATAATGAATATTTAAAAAAAAAAGAGCCAACCAAGCAAACAAACATTTCCCATACTTGATCTTCACAAACAACTGTTCACCTGAAGAAATTATGCCCTCATCTACTCCAGCCTTGTAACCACAATGTACTGCTTATGCTGTGTGTAGAAATTTATTTCCTCACACTGGCCAAAGATGACCATCAGCACCTGTATCCTCACTGCCACAGTTTTAAAGTCCAACACAAAAAGCAAACACTAGTCTGCCTGGAAAGTAAAATGCCTCAAACTTCCCAGAAGTACTTGTTAGAAACTTGAGTGCTGATCAGAAGAGAGCAGAAACTTGAGCCAAACATGTGAGAGCCAAGATCTAGGAGAGGTGAGCAGACACCAGCAGCAGCCAGGAAAGGCAGCAGTGCCAGAAGTGTTATTTCCAGTCTCCACTCATGACTCTTAAATCCCTTCAAAAAAATCAAAGCTCTCATCCACTCTAGTGGTTCTGGATACTGTCCACATTAATCACTCCTAGGAAAAGAAGAAAACATTATGCTTCTGCAAGCAAAAAGCTCATCAAGCTGCAGGCAAAATTTAAAAGTTTGCCCTTCCTAGGATTTGGAGTCCACAAGTATAATGGAAAGAAAGCACTGAGTCAACGGTGGAGCATCTGCAACCACTTTCAGTGAAGATGGAAGATAACCAGTGCTGGAGGGATGTTCAGAATCAGCCTTCCTACATGACAAATGCCTTCAGCATTCCAGTTTGCTGGCTATTGTCACCACTTTGTTCAAACAGAAACACTGCTTGCACAAAGCTAGTTTTGATATAGCTGCACCAAAACATCTCTTGCCCCACTGCAATTAGTTACCTAGTTGTCTCCCATCCAGTTTCCAAGCATGATTCAAAGCTGTCAGCAATTTAACTTCACCATGTCAGCTTTGTTTGTACTGATTTCTAGATGTTGGGCTACATAAAGAGATTGTGCAGTACTGGAAGAACCAGCATGCTTAGTACTGAACTGCCAGCGCTGAGCACCCAGTGCTTATTCAAGCTACTTCAGAGTAAGGGTTTTTTGGTACTATGCATTGGCAACTTCTCTCTGAGGTGAGCTTCGGCATGAAAACAGAAACATACTTTTGAGGAACCAAAACATTGTTCAGCTGCATGGTGGAAAAACTCCTGCTATAGGAAAGGGTTGTGAATATTTTATCTGAACTTTGGATCATGTTAAAGCAAAAGGAAATTATCCTTGGGTTCCATTTTCTTTTCTCTTAGTATATTCATGTGTAACATACAACAAGATTTACTGTATACGGAAGGTTTCTTATGTTCTCAATCTCAAAAAAACCTCACATCCTCTTCACTTCTGTATTGTATATACACAGAATGAGATTGCAGTTCCCGTGGATGGCTTTAGTTTTGGGACCGTAAGTTATTGCCACATGCACTTCAGGCATCTTCAACTCTTCTGTCCTTCATGGGTGACAAACCATGACTTTTATCACAGCAAAAAAATGTAGCAACATCCATATCAGTTCCTGGTTTTAGGGTTATAAAATTAGTAGCAACATTATTTCTTAAAACATTAATTGTCCATTGTTAGAAGTGACAAATTTTTGTTTCATTATATAATTATTTTAGTTGTTTCTTTTTTCTCATTATTATGTTCTGCTTTTTCCATCTGTTAGTTTCCATGAAGTTGCAACACAGTTTTGGCACAAACTCGGTAATTTCCATCACAATGTATTCATCTTTCTTCATATTTTCATCAACATCTGGAATCATTCTGCATTTCTCAGAGAAAATATTTCCCAAATCTTACTCCTTAAGAGAGTGTAGAAATTTGACACTAGATGATGCTCTAATGCAAAAACTTTCTACACTGTTTGAGTACATTGTTTGAGTTTGACTCTACATTGAGTCTGTTTCTTTAACAGTACACTTTCTTCAATGTGAGAGGAAAAAATTATTAACCTTTAACTGGTCCTAATAGCTGTGTCAATATTCAAAATTGGCAAGTATGACTGTTCTGCTACTTTAATTTTTAAAGTCTGCTTTACTAACTCATGAAAGCATGTAAAATATTAAAATTATGAACACTATAAAAAAAGTACATCTGCAGCACAGGAAACAAAGATAAAACTCCAATTTTCCTTAACACAAACATATAATCTACAAAAAGCCTTTTGTAACTTCTGGATTCTTCTTACTTCTGCTCCAGAGGCTATCTTAACCCAAATAAAAATAAAGGAATTTTATACCAAAGCAAGTTTATTGTGTGCTTTTCAGATTACAAGATAGTCCTCACTCACAACTACACCTTATTCAAAATAAGGGCTCTTTTACCTTTAACCATGCTAAAATACCTCCCCCTACCTAATTAAAAGTCCTTACAGCTCACCACTTTCAAAGCAGCTGTCAACAACATAACAGACACCAACCATGCATATTGCAAATTTTCTACAAGTTTCCCAGTTTTTGCATCTTCTGACACCCTCAAAAATTTTGTAATAACTCCAAATAAAACCAAACCTTCCTTCTGCCCAAGTATCTGTGATGCAAAGGAAGCTGGTTCTTCAAGGATAAAATGTAGCTCCAACAGTGTCCAGACTTGCCTGGAATCAAATACTCCTTGGCTTACTTTCCAGTACAAGCACAAGATTCTGAATAACCCTGCTCACCACACCTGTACTGATCAACTTACAACAGTAATCATAAAACTCGTGTAACCGTGTTTTCTAGGAACCTGGAAAAAACAAGAGTCCTCCAGCAACTGTTAGATTGGAGTGGGATTCAACAGTAAAGAGAGAGACCTCACTTTTAATCTTTACAAAGCTTGGAGACTCCATCCATTTTCTCTTGTGTATTTGCAACATTTCTTAGAATGCAACTTTTTGTTCAGACTGAAAATCACCAGTTTTGTTCCATGCCTGGTAGCAGAGAGAGACATGCCCGGTTTGTTCAGGGAACAATCCCTGTTGATGCTGTGCCATGCCAGCTGCTGGGAACACTGCCTGCACCGTAAGGAGAGCAGCCAACAAGCTCTAATGCTCCATCACCTCCTTCTCTGTCCCACACCAGCTTTACACTCTGTTGACTGAAGCAGTTGGAAGCAATATGCCCAAATAAATGGTCCACAAAGGAAACTATCTTGCTTCAGACCCTCCTAGCTCATTATAGGTCAGACATCAGAAACACTGTGCAATTTGCAAGCCCACCAGCCTGTAAATTTCTATGTGATTTATGTTAATGCCTGGTAAATTGGTGCTCAGCATCACACCCTTCAGTTGTCTCAGCAGAAGAGTTTTTGATCCATTTCCTTCACAGACTTGTTCGCACACCTGCACTTCTCAGGAAGTATTCAGAAAAACAACTCTTAGAGTTTTGCAAGGTCAGTGAGCCACGAACAGCTATTGGAGAGCAGAGACCACGCTAGGCAGGGATAACGAGATGCCTGAGAGCACTGAGTGAGGTAGAGCAATACCGAACCTGTACCAGCAGCTGTGGAGCAAACACACAGGACTGGCTGTTGTGTGCACATCACCTCAGTGCGACAGCTATGCCTCTCACCAGGCTGACTGCTCATGTCCCAGCAGCCTGAAGAAAGAACTCCCTTCCCCCTCATTTCTTCACTGGAAGTGACAGTACATGACCATCATGAAAAAACAGACAACTCTCTGCTAATCTGACAAAAACATTCATTAAAATGAGAAGACCAAAGAAAGAATAGAACTCCTGAGCCAAACCACTAAAACCTGCTAGGAATTGAACCTGTGATAATAATTTAACTCCTCTTAGATTAAGGAGAGGCACCCGAAAAAAAGCATTCTTGCTTAAAAGCCAGACAAAGACACTGTATGTGATACAAAAAGAACAGTAAAACACATGAAGTATTAACATGTGAAAGAAACATGTTGCCACTATGTCAAATACTGCTTTTTATATTTTATTAACAGGCAAGCATCCCTGGAACTGGGTCTATATAAAAATACTTCATGAACCAATCAGAATACAAGGGAGTTATATAAATTTATTTTATGCAACACTGATTAGCCTTGAAAATTTTCATTTTTAATGTTTTAATTTCAACTTTCATTTTTTAAAAAAATCACTAAAAGGACACAACCCACAAAAATACAATCTGTATCTGCTCTATATTTACAGATAACTGGTCACTGTTAAGGCACAGATTTAAAACTAACATTTTATGTAGCAAGTCAAATATTTGTGCATAATGTAACACTAACAATACGATCCACTGTACTGTTATATTCCCTTTGTGGAATCAAAGTAAGTGAGAATTTTCTTTACTTCCAGTGTGGTTTTTTTTTTGGTTTTTTTTCATGTGAAGCCCTACCGAAAAATAATGTTGTTCATGGGAAATTCTTCACTTTGGTGTAGATGAAATAAGCACTGCTCAGCAAAAGATCACATCAACTTAATGCTGTAAGAAAATCAGTTTCTGAGTACAGTACCATCTGGATGCATAGTACATACCTACAACAGACTAAAAATCTGAGTGCAAAGCTTTTGCATGCTTTTAAGTTTAGGCAAAATAAGCAAGAAGGAGTTGCAGAAAATTTGTACAAGGTGTGACTGAATATTTAGTTCATTTAAAATATTTTATAAAATTATGAGTCAGAATACAATTTGATTTGCAAGCACTGGGCTTGCAAATGCAAACATTTAAACAACAGCTTACCTGTAAGCACGTAAATAGTCCATGTGAATGGAACTATCTCCATACTTAGAAGTAAGCACAAGCGTTAATAGCTTTAGAATGAGAAGTTGTGGCTTCCAAGAGGGTTTCCATGAAGTTGCTCTTGCCTGTGCAACACACACACCCACAAATCTCTCCAAGACATGTGTATATTGAATCTTGGCATTGAGCACAGGAACTTGCTGTGAACAACTGTGTGAGTACCAGATACAGTTTCAGCCAGTCACATCTGCAGTACCATTTTAAAACCAGATGAAGCTGCTACTTGATCTGCAGGGGAAGTCACCCAGTTATACACCATTAAGTAGATATGGCTGAAATGAGCACTGAGCAGCACTTTTTAGGTAACCACAAGACTTTATATTATTGCTTGATCATCTATGCCCTCAAGTAATAGTCTCTTTAAATTCCCTTTGTGTGTGCAATTTTCTCCATACAACATTTTGCATTCTCATCTTAAAAGAAAGAATTACCCATGGAAAGTGTCAAAACTCTCTCACCCATTTTTGCATAAACCCCAACTACTGTAAATGTTACTCTAATGCCTTCTGTTAAGAACACTTGACAGTGGTTTATGTCCATCTCAAAAGGCTTGTACACTGAACATAAATAATACATTACAGTAGAGGTAAGGTAATTCACAATATTTCTCATGGGAATGCTTTTCAATTAATGCTTGGAAACTACACATTGCATTGCAAAAAGAGGCAATTTACGGATTCCTTCATTACATTGAAATACTTCATAAACCCATAACACAACATCTGTAAAGACAGAGGAATAACATTGCCAAATCTTTTGGACTTTCACAGTATAAGAATGCAAAATTTAGCTCTAGCCACTTATAACAAAGACTCTTTCTGTTGAACATAACTTGTTTCAGAAATAGTTCATCTCCAGAGTTTCAAACACTTCTGCAGCTGACAATTACAAATCTAGATCGAACAAAACAGATGCTATTACACCTATTTTATGTAGGTCACTTCAATGCTGCACGCATAGTCATGTAAGTAATGTGTGTCATTTATTAAATGGCAACAGTGCTGTCTTGTCAAATTAGATTAGTTGTCTGTTTAATCAAACTGACAGCCCAGAGCTCTAGTTTGATGAATGCCTTTTGGTCTCTACCATAAATCTGCAGTAGATCAGTTTAATCTGTTACGTATTGTAGGTGTATAGAATCTAAAAAATAAAAGTCTGATATAAATAAGTGTCCTTTAGTGGCAGGGTACTAAAAATAGCCCTTTGCTTTGAGACAACCATTAAAAACAGTTTTAGCATAAAGGCAGCAGTTAAATATGTTGACTGCAAAGGGTTAATATTGCAAGGTCCATTTTGGTCTTTCATTGCATTTGTTACAGTGAGTATTATTGCAGGCAGCATTAGACTGCTTCATAAGAGAATAGGACTGGTCCATTACCAAGTGACTTGATTTTGGAACAATCTCTTCAGATAACTACCTGGGAGACAGAGAGAGGAGAAACAAAAATCTGCATAAGAACCAGTTTCTAGTACCATTATAGTGAGATGTGACAATGTAGGAACACCTGAAAATTTTGATTGCCAATATAAAAATTGATATGAAAATGAAAGCGAAATAAATTTCCACAGGACAAGAAATCAGAACATGTAAAGTGCAGAAAGACCTCAATAATTATTTTAAGCAGTACCAGAAAAATCCATCTTGATAAAGCCAAATCTATGCTCTCTGGCATCCCAGCTCTTCATTCTTCCTTCATTCAATAAAGTAAAAAATTCAGTGCATACATTATAGTTATAGGTAATAAAATACTAAACAAACCTATATTATTATTATTGCAAATTCTGTCCAATCTACATGAGTAAAACATAACCCACATTTGGTGTTTCAAAAGACAACTGACAAAATGTGTTCTCTCTGATTTTTTGGCACAGTATTGTGCAGACAGAACGCTTTGGTCCTTGACACCCAAACTCCCAAAGTGCAGAGGGTGGTGTGCAGTGAAGGCTGTCCACAGGATTGCCATGTCCATCTTTCCAGCCGATTTCTGAGCCCAGCCTGCTGCTACCAGCGCCCGCTGACACTGGCAATGTCCGAGTGATACTGGCGCGGCAGTCTGCCACTGGCTCCACCTTCCAGGAACGAGGCACGGATGTTTGATGGGTCAAAGAGCTTTCTTCGGTTTTTGTTCAGTTCTGGAGAGGTCAAGCACACCCACAGAAATCTCCCATCAGGTATTTATTTTAATGTTTTGATTTCAACCAAATGCAAAATTTCTGTTTAAATGAACAAAGTATTTTAGGCAGACACAGTATGCAGTGAAAATATCTGTGAGGTACTCCTTCAATTAACAAACAGTCCAACAGGATAGTAAGAGCACCAGATTAAGACTCAGTCTCTTTGGGATGCAGGATTCTACTTGGGACAATTCTTAATTGGCACTGATACAGTGTGAAGTAGATAATTTTTACTATACTGATTTGGATCAAATTGACATAGCTGAAACTAAAAAGTTCCTGTTATAAAACTCAAAGACTGCAATCTTCCTGAAGGCACAATCATGCAGTGTAGACTGAGATGGACAGAAAAGCTCATTAACAACCTGAGCATTTCTCAATGCACAATTGTTTATTTTAAACATAAATCTGAAGCAGTATTTTAACAAGGACTTTTAGAAAAAAACAGATGCTCACCTCCCATTTAAACATGCACCCTAATCTTGTATTAGTAATATATCATATAAAATACTTTTCTTTCCCCCACTTTCCTGTTCTTGTAAACAAACTCTGTGCTAGATACAAATCACTGAGACATTACATAGATTTTCAAACCCGCTACTGAACTAAGTACATTTGCAAACGAAAAAACAAAAAAAACCCACAAAAGTTCCCCAAAAGAAGACACTTTTTCCCAATAGGATGACTGCTCTGCTAATCAATAAAATGGAGGACAGGGAACCAAAAGGTTGAAAATGCCAGTTGTGACTGGTATGAAGTGCTGTTCAGACCCTGCAGTGCCTGTAATCCCAGAGATTCATGGACCCACAATTCTCGGGCATAAAACTTCGCAATCTGGTGTGAGACGAACTTTCTACCAAGCTCCAGATTTACAGGACTATTGCAAGTGAGCTGCTATTAGGTAATGGGAAAGCTCTATAAAGCCTGGGTTTAAGCACCTCTGGTGAGGGGCAAGCTAATATTACTTACCTCTGTAGACTCTAGTCTTACTTTTCAGTCTTTCCAAGACTTTTTCCTTTGTTGGCTATAAACACACAATATGAGAAAGAATACAAACAATGCCTAAAATCAATAAATGGTATTATGTGTTTTTACCTGAGATTGCAAGCAGCATTTTTCTTCTGGCACCAAAAGTGGTAATTCCCAACTCTTTCAAATCTTGATCAGTAAGAGTGAGGAATGTCTGCAGATCAATCTAGAATGAAAAGAAATAGGAAAATTTTTCAAAACAAGTCTTTCCATGAAAGTATTAAGTAATAAATGTGGTTCAGAATAGCTTCATTTTTTTCCCTGCTCCATTTTACAGTTATTCATGTAAACAGCAATCATGACCTTTCAATAGCTGCTTTACACAGTTGCTCAATTTGCTACATTTCTGACAGAGAAGGAGAAATTAAGAAGTAACCAGTTCTGAAAAAGCAGAGAAAAATCAATTAGTCTTATTTATTTATGAGTCTTGAGGTTTTGAGTATTTACCACGATTGTAAGATGTTTTATCCAACTTTGAAAGAACAGCTCATGAAAATTCTGTAACAAAGTGAGTTCTAAGTGGCTTCCAGTGAAGAGACAGAACAACTACTGCTGGCAAACATCCTACCAACACAAAGGTGCCTCTTGAAGAACACCAACCTCTTGCTGCTGGAATACATCTGTGTATTTGCCCAGACCAAGCTTGCTGAAGAGCTCAGGCAGATCAGATCCCTTAAACAAACTGTTGAGGCTGCAGCCATTGCTTCCTGTCAGCGAGGAAATGCAGTCCATGTAGTTACTGCTACTGAGATAGTGTTCAGCTGCAAGGGAACAAGTGCACTTTTCAGACACATCACAGAAGGACATGGTTTTCCACCAACACTATATTCAGCTAGATCACTGCATTTACAAAGTATTTAAATCTTTATTTTTCAGAAAAAATAGCCTCTCAGTGGTCTGAGAGAATGAACAGCATGAAGCAATTTTTTTGTTAATTAAGTTCCAGTGTTTGTTTTCTATAGACCTACTTTTGTCCAGCCAACTTATCATTGCTTCTTTTATCCTTTATCCACACATTTTATTTTCTGGGAAAGCTACAGCTGCCATAGAACATTGTGTTTTACTGCCAATGTATTTGTGTTTCTAATTTTCTTCTAACACACATGTAAACCATTTTTAATCCTTAATTATTTTAATTAACCTAGAACTTCCATTTTTGTCTAGTTAGGTTGAAAACATCAGTAGATTTGATTTCAAATAAACTTGTCATTTCTAGTTCTTGAAGTACTTAGAATATGATGAGCAGCCATTTACAGCTCAACTAATGTGCTTTTTAAAACCATGAATATTTTCTCTAATTGGAGCTATCCTTTCTTACCATGTTCAAATTTTATTATCTATGTACTTTGAGTTTGAGATTTTGGTGTATTCACTGTTAAAAGAAAATGCAACAACGAAAAGTATAAACAGCCACAGTCCTTATTTGCCCATAAAGCAGATAGGTAGTATGGACCTAGTATTCTCTACCTCCACTTTTCACTCTTTCAGAAAGGCATCTATTAACTTATTAAAAAAAATAAAATTTCAAAGAGTTCAACTAAAGTAAAATTTTAACTTGTAAATTTCGAACAGTGTTTAAAAAGTAATTGCAAAACATACAGCCTGTATCCACAGAAACCAGTATTTAAAACCATGCTAGGCCATGCCAAACACATGGAGAGGCTTCTCTTCATAGAATTGCCTATGTTGGAAGGAACGTGAAAGATCTTCTAATTCCAACCCCCTGCCATGTGCTTCCACTATCCCAGAGTGCTCAGAGCCCCATTCAGCCTGGCCTTGGACACTTCCAGGGATCCAGGGGCACCCACAGTTTCTCTGGGCAACCTGTGCCAGGGCCTCATCACTCTCACAGGGAAAATCTTTTCATAACGTCTGACCTAAACACACTGTCTTTGTAGACACTCCCTATTGTCCTGTCACTACATGTTCTTGTAAATTTTATCCCTGTGAGGAGAATCATGCTTTAAAATCCAGTTTCAGCACAGACTATAACCTCACCAGTGAGCAAATAGCCCAATAAAGCCCTGTTCCATCGGCAGCAGAGCAGAATGAGAGTGCTCTAGAAATAAGCCTTTTTACAGGTCTGGTTTCAGTACACCTTGAAAATCCCACTCCATGACAGCAAAGTTTTCACAGCAAGTATGTCTGGCATTTAAAAAACACCCTTAAAAGTTTTCCTTTTGGACCATTATTTGTATTATGTTACACAAGCTTACACTTCTCAATTTGTAAAAAAAGTAATTACAAGGTGTCAGTGATTAAAATCCCTAGTGAAGTCAGGATACATTAATATCAAAATAAATATCGGTATCAGTATGATTATTATCTTTTAATCAGATAACAGGAGTTTATTAACCTGATTTGTTTTGTTTCCGTTTGGGGCTGCCAATTGAGGAGACAAAATCGTGAGCAGTGGGCCCAAGCCCATTCCGGTCTCTCCAGTTATCAGATTCACTGCCACTCCCCAGGTGCTCCCGACTGCTGGAGCGAGAGAGAGACATGGATGAACCCTGCAAATCACAAAGAAAATTTGGGCTGAAAACAGAGCTTTCATTGTGACTCAGATGTTTTCCTTGAAGCAGCTCACTTAAAAAGCAGCTTTTAATGCCCGAAAATATTCTTTTGGCAGTTGATCAATAGTCAAATAATCGCAAACCGGACACGAAAACAGCAGGTGTGCTTAAAACACATGCAGTTTACAGTTTTTAAGCAGGAGTTATTTAAAGACCATGTTTCAAAATAAATTGCTCAGTATTTCCAAGTTTGTTTCCAAAACATTCCATGGTAACAAATGCCCACACAAATTCTAGACAAAGCAATCTATTGACTACATCCCTTCACAGGGAGGAGAATATAACAGAACATTTATCTGAAGATAAGTGGATCAAGAACACACTTGACAACAGTCCTGCACACAATACTACAACAACAATTCTGCAATGCCTTGTGAATTTGTAGTTGTTTTGTCTGGCATCTTTTAAAATAGATTTTCATATACCTGCAAAATACTTATTATCAACTCTCATCACTGCAGGTCAGAATGTAGCAATAAAAGGCAGCAGTATTCCACAGGAACCCAAAAGAAATTAACCTTATAGATATCATACTTACATGAGCTAAAAATAGTGGAAATTAACAATTTAATTCTATAAACTTGTACCAAATTGCAGTTGAAAAGCATCACTTAGGAGGCAATCTTTTACATTACTTAGTAAAACTGACACCCTTGAAAAAACACTGTGTTCTTGGTTAGGATGACAGACCTATTNTGCAGCTTTTTCTTTCCCCTAGTTACTACTGCATTACGTGTAGCCAAGCCTACTACATGTAGTTTAATGGCTCAGAAAGTTGATATGCCAAGTGGAGAACACCAAGCCACATTTTTATCCTGGCTGAATATTCCTTTTGCATTGACAGGTAGGTATATCTTAGAGAAATAGGAAGACCTCTTCTTCAAGAAACATTTACATTTTATATAAGCAGGACAGAAAAGGGTGTCTACATGGAAGCTGGAAAGGATTTCAGCAAGGAAGCACACTAAAAAAGCAACTTCAGCATGCATTTGAGAAAAAAAAGAACAAATTTTCTGCAAGATGTCCATGCTAGGACTCTGAAGAGAATTGCTGGACTGTCTGCCTTCTGCCTGGGAAAATTCTGAGCCCAGGTGAATAGTGCAAGCAGAGACAGCTGTTCCAGTTCTGTCCACAGAAGGAAAGACGAGCTGCTTGTTCTGCTGTTCTCCTCCACCATGCAGTGATACACATTATATATTTTATCTGTCGTGTACATAACTGTTCTCATTAGGTTACAAATTCCCTATTGCTTGTTTGCAGCTACTGAGATGTTTGGTCCTGTAAGTTGTTTGAAGCTGCTTTAAACAAATATATTTTAAGAAGCAGATGCCTGTGCTCTATGATTTATCTATGAAACTGATATAATTTTATGTGTTGGGCTGAATATATTCCATATGCCTTAATATCTACGTAAGAAATATTTTTCACCGTAAAAAATATTTAGAACAGTTATCTGCAAGACTTTGTTTTTACAGAAGTTAGACATTTCTCAAGAGAAATAACTATCATTCACTAAAAGTAAACTTCCATTACCATATACTTTTATATACCTCATATGTAGTTGTCATGGAAGGCTTGTACGACACATGATTCGCTCTTCTTAGTTCCTTGATAGTTTCTGCAGGCATTGATTTAGAGAACCCCAAACCACTCCACGTATTTGTTGGAGTTCTCACTTCTGTTACAACTGGCTTCTTTAACATAGCTGAAAATACAGACAAATCAGTAAATCTCAGCCTTAGTAAAGGTACTGAGAGGACAATACTGAAGTGATGTTTGCTAACAGCCGCAGTCCGGCAAACAGCAAACCCTAAACACCTCCACTTGCTACACAGCTTGAATCCTACCCTTCCTTAAAGCAATCTACTCTGCCAGAAGATAGTTCAATCCCACAGGGCTGCATGGAAGCCAAGAGAATCGTATCTGTTTCACAGAGAGGAGCTTCTGTTTTTCTTTTGGTGAATGGGTAATTTGGTTTATTTTATAACAGGGTCAAAGATATAGTTAAGCCCCTTACCAATTCTACAACTTAACTTATCCCTAAAACAAGAGGCCATTTAGCTGATATTACAAAACACCTTAAAGTTTAATTTGCATCCAAATAAAGTGTTACAGCAATGAGCCCTCTGAAAACCATACTGCTCATTTGCATGTGGATATACTTACACATCCCATCTGCAAGCTGCTTGTACTGTATTTTATACTATGTTGGTATTAAGAAATTTTTTGGAACATAAACCTAATATACAAATTTTTCACTACCACTTTTAGATTTTATTAAAAATTGGATTACATAACTGAAACATAGGAAATAATTTTGTCCACATGCTAACAAACTTCTCAGAAGTCACTGTTCATCCACATACCTTTGGTTGCTAGTAGTTTCTTCTGTTCATAGTCAAACGCCTAAAAATTAAACATGCAGAAGATAATTTAATTGCCATTCTAACAATGTCACTGCAGTACCCACTTATCTCTGTGAAAACAAAGGTTTTCAATGTGGCCAGTAAATATATCTAGGAGAAACCTGAAATACTGCACAATAATTTCATGGTAGCCCAGTTAGAGCCTTAATTACTTAAAGTGTTCACTCAAACATTGATAAAGATTTTAAATAACTATGTGATTTCCATGAGTCAGGCTGCAGCAGTACTTACAAACTGCTTACAATTTTTTTTTAGTAAGATACCTTTCAAGCATCGTTTCTCTTCCTTAACTATCTGCTCTTAGCATTTAAAACATTCCTCAACAGTACAAAAAAGTAATATATCTTTGCAAATCTAGGCACCACAGTAATTTTCAATAATCCTTCAGGTTTGGTTCTCCTCCATGCACTCATCTTGTGAAAGGAAAAGAACTTCAGTTTTGAGAGAATTTAAAGAACTTTTGCTTGTATTTTACCTACGTCAATGGAAGATGTGAAATTTAAATATCCCTGATCAAACAAGATACACTTTGCTGAATTACAAATTCGGAAATCTAAACACAAAACTACAAAAATGCTGTATTAGCCTGAAGTATTGCATCATCTACTGAAAATAACAAACGGAAAAACACTAGCCTTTCTCTTGTTTCACTACTCCATACAGGCTGGTTATGTCCACTCTTCAACAGATCTGTTCTGAAAATAACCCTGTTACTGCTTCCTGACAGTCAAAGGGGTCACCTCCCTCTTTGGGGAGATTTGCACTAACATGGCAGTAGTTTATATTTGTAGGCTGTAATTAACCAAGCTGTCATTTGCACATGAAAAGTTGTAACATGTGTTTTGTAGCTGTAATTCTCTCCAAGCGAAAATCTAAGATTTCTAACAGGCAAATGATGCTTGTGGAGACAAACACAGTTACACAATTTTCTGAACTTTAATTTTTCTTACTCAACAGAAGCATAAGAGCTTTTCTGTTTTCAAGATTTTTCATTGACAGCCCGCTTCTCAGTCGAAACAGCTGATGTCTTGGCTGTGAATACTTTTAGTGAACTGGCAATGACAATTCAGTCTCCAGTGCCACAACGCCGTACCTCTGCATCCTACGGTAACTTCACTGCAGTTAGCAAGATTTACGCCCGCTTGGCTTCACTCCAGGGGACCTACCTGCATGTTTACAAAGGAGGGCTGCGGGGCCAGACGCGCTCTCTCCGAGTTCTGCTGGGCGGCCGCCGCTCGCTCTGCCGCCCGCTCGCTGCCCGGGGCCTTCTTGTCAGCCACGGGGCTCTCCGGGGCGCCCCGCTCCGCGCTGCTGGGGGACAAGGGCACCGTCAGCTTGGCTTACCTCGGCTGCCTCACCGCCGGGCAGCTCTGCAAACCGAGCTTCACCCCAAGAGGCTCGGCAGCCAAGTTCAACACATGTCTGTACACAAAGATCTCAGCGTTTTTAGCGGTATTTCCAAACGTTTCAGCTCTCCTGTACCTTTTTCTCTATCAGTGAAGGAAAGCGTTTCTCCTTCCTGTATTATCAAGAGGTATAGCTTATAGATTCAGTTTTGAGCTGTCTGGTATCTGGAATTATTATATGTAAACCTACACCGTGTGATTTCCTGTTTAGCCTTGCTCAGGCCAGCAGTTCTAACAGGTTCATAGTTGTAAGATAAAAAGAGATTGCATAATAGGGACTAAGAAAGTTGGCACAGGTCCTACTTGCTTTCACAGCTTCAATAACTGCAGTCCTACATGCCTACATTACCACTTGGAGCAATTTTTATTTTCTAAACTCAGTCACATTTTAGGCCTACTCTAGAACAGTATAAACTCTTTAGTTCAATAGGTGATCATGTTTTAGAAGCTGATTCCTTGGATTTTTAACTGTGAAAGCAGAATTAATGAAATACACGTCACAGCCTTAATAGTGTAAATAAATGAAGCAAAAGAAAATATGTGTCTCAATGGAGTGGTGACAAACAGTTCCCAAACAAACAGTGAGGACATGAGTACATCGGACAAAAACACTGCCTCAAGAACCAAACCTGTGTTGCCAAGATGTATTATGACTCAAACAACCTTCCCCACTGCTGGGTCATTAAAGAGACAGCCCAACCAAAATCATCACTGAGACAAGTGTTAGAGAACATGCTGCTATGCCCTGAGCACAGCTTTCCTAAAAAGAAAACAGCCTCAGGTACACACAAAAGGAAAAAGCTATCATTCTCTAAGCATGCAATAAAGAAGGAGAGTGCAAAAGTGTATACTTTAGAAACAGGTAATGAAAGTTCCTCTAACAAGGATCTCAATTCTTTTGTGGAAGAGGAAAGACATTTTTCAAACCCAAACAGGATGAACAAAAAGCATTGAAAGTCTGCAGTTACTGGACAAACAGGGCTATATTAACACCTAATGTGATGGAAAATCAAGGCCAAATTAAATCAGTTCTTTGAGTATCTTATGATTGAACCACTCCTTCTGTTGCACAAAACCGTGAAGTAATTTTATGTTGTGAAAGTTCCACTAATCTGTGTTTATACGCTCAGCTTACTGTAAGTGGGAATTTTTGGTGCCTTGCAGTAATTCCACCGTTTGTCTCTTGGCACAGGCCTGCTTGGAAGAGCTCATCATCTGCTTCAGGTCACTGGTGTTTGCTGAGTGGGACGGACTCCGAGGCATGCCCACTTCCACAAAAGCATCGTTGCAACCTTTGAGGCCAAAAAAAAGAGAGTTAAAACAACCACCCTGCTGTGTTCTAGGTAGCTTTCTGAGGGAATAAATATGGGAGAAATCCTCCTCTTCCTCCTTACAGGACTGTATTCAGGGATAGCTATTTGATCAAGGTTAAGCAGTCAAGATGTGCAAGTTCAAATGCATAAAGAAGGTGACAGTATTCACATATAGAGTAGTCACACTGAGTATTTTCTTTCTTAAAATATTTATTTTAATTAATACTAATTAATAACAAATGTGAAAACCGACAATTCAAAGTGACTAAGTATTCTGAAGAAATTTGATTTGATACCCAGTTTTAATTGACTTTGGCAGGTGCTCAGGTAACTTCAGCTGGAATAGTGAGCTCCCCCCACTCCATGCTCAAATATCTTTAGAACATGTTTTTAGAAATATTTATCACCTGAAATTGGCAATGTACCTTTTATTCAAATTAGCATTTCAAATGACCACCCTAAATAAGATACAATCTCCTTGATCAGTATTGACAAGGGAAACAAGGCCTTTACACATATTTGCTCAAGTTGAAGTGGAGCTGGCTTTCCCCCCCGTCCAAAAATGATGGGGACAGTTAAGTATTTTAGCTTCTAAAAGGCAGCATAACTGAAATGCTGCTGCAAAACACACAATTGCTTCCCAATGTCACTTAGGTTAGATCTACACAATTTTCTGCAAAAAATCTTCCCAGTGACATTATTGCCTTTTGTTAAAAAGCAAAAATAAATAATTTAAACTAGTAGATTTTAGTTAATGTGCTGTAAAAAATACCAAAATCCTCGAAGGTTATCTCCCTCTGCTCCTAGGGAATAAGTAAAATGTTGCAAGTACATTTATGTTGATTTCAGGTGTTTCTATCAACAGTACAGCTCAGTTACTACAGGTTCTATTTACTTTCCTTGACAATGAATCTGGGACATCCAGCAATATTTTCCTTAAACATCGTCGCAAAACCAATTCAGAGAGAATATTGTTACATTTTTGTATCATGAACTGTATACAGACTGTACAAACATTACCAGACAAAGGAATGCAATGTCAAAATCTCACCTTCTTCACTATTTGCCTTGGCAGCTACTTGTTCTGAGGAACCATGAGCACTTGTTTGCCTTACTCCATCACTGTGGTTTGTGCTCAACACGTTTTCTCCCAGCGATGTGGCAGACAGTGCAGCATACTTGATATTTGAGGCCTGAAAAGATTGTCACAAATCACTGAAGTGGTTTTTATGCTTAAGGAAATATTGAAACAATTTCCCCTTTCTATCTGCACAGGAGAATGAGAAATTAATTCCTGGTAGAGCAGAACAATATGTTTGAATGTCCTATTTCTCAATCTTTAAGTCATATTTGAAAACACTGCTGTGTATTTTTAAACTTAGAAGCTTTATAAATCTACTAATATGGCTAGTTCTCTCTTTCAGCTTTTCTTAGTAGAGGCCTAGTACAAAGAAATTGGATTCTCCAGTATAGTATCACTTACCTTTACGTGACCATTTAAAGAAGGTGAACCTTTTTTACTTTCTGATTGCATGCCATTAACGTGGACTTCAACAGGAGTCAAGCCTGGTGGTGGAGAAGGAGCATTTTGACCATAATGAGGCACTCCAGACAGCAGAATGCTAGTTAACGTTGCTTGGGCAGTAGATGGTATCATTAGGTGTGGAATAGCAGAAAAACCTGTAACAAAATTTGGTTATGTTCTGCTTAAGTGTCTCATTCAACTTCCTCAGGCATTACACTACTTTAGCTAAATCTGTATGTAGCTATGATAAATTAGCAAAAAGTTTCCATTAGAATTGCATGCTAAAACCATAATGCTTTATTCTGGGTAGGTTAACTTTGTTTTCTACATAAAACAGATGAAAAAAACTGCCTGTGACAGCATGTCATACATTAAGTTTTAACCTTAAATTTGAATATTTATTCATCTGTGCTAAGGTAAGTGTAGGAATTAATATTCCAAAGAATTAATTAATCTTGACTTGTCAACTGCAATTCTAATGACTTGGTGTTGCACAGTTCACATTTAATTCACATTAAACTTCTACCTACCTGTGGTGTTTGTGTTAGCAAGAGATGTTGCCCACAATGTGGGACTGGGCGTGCCTGAACTTGGACTCTGCAAAGGGCTCACAGAACTATTAAGGGCATTCAACAGAGAATTTGGAGTAGTTGAGGTGTTGACTGACAGGGCTGTTGGACCTAAAAGGCCTGCAAAAAATTATGCAAGTGAGTATTTAGTTTAGACTTACAGGAAAACATTTTCACAAAAGTAACAATTGAAAAAGAAACAAACAAATCCCCTGCTAATTCGCACCAGCCTGTATTTCATAAACCAATTTTTACATTGAACCTGCCATTCATTTGGTGCACATTAAGAATTCTTGTTCTTAAACTGGGCATCATATATCCAAGAAGAATGGGAGCATCTTTTATGTCCTTCTACTGGACCCTAACTCCTGTCATAACAGAGTCTGCACTGGCTGCTTCTCAGCCCCAGCATCCCTTTGTATATCCTGTCTGCTGCCTCTGATGGTCTGTTTCAAAGCAGCATCACAGAGACAAGAAAGCAACTGCACTGCACCACCTCACTTTCATTTCACACAGTAACCTTTTTCTCAGAAGTTCCTGTGAATCAACCACTACTTGCACACTAACAATTCAATTTCTTTTTGCACCTTCAATACAGGCTGCAAATCATCCCCCAAATGTATTGATCACTCCCAAAACATTCCCCCAAACCAGCTCTTCATTGAAAAGCATTCACAAAGCAGTTCACCACTACACACTGAAAAGGTAAAAACTCCAAACCCACAAAATGCAGTGTGACAAGAACAGTCACAGAAGCAGCTTTAAAAACCATAATCAAATGGCACACACATTTTCTCCTGTGTGACCCCAGGGAAGCATGTGAGATGGAACTACACAACACTCCTGCATGGCAGGTCACAAAAGACAATGCTGGTTACATGACAACTCAGAGTTTCTAGGACCTATGTCAAGATTTATCACTAGATACTTCTGAGACTACTTGGTTTTTCTATGTATACGTTTCTGACACAAAGATATTCACAGAGCTTGAAAATAAAACGGTAATTTCAGTCTGGACTATGAATGGCTTCTATAAAATTAAGATAAGGAGTTTACTCATTTTTGTCCTAAATTTCCAGCTGGGAAGGTCTAAACTGGAAGCACATGGATCCCTCCATTACAGTGAGATACTGACCTGAAATGTGGTGTTTGCTATGTTACCTTTCCAGGCTTAAGTACCCATCCAAATTCAGGACAGCCTGAGACATCACACAGCTGAAGAGGCTGTAAAACCCATGCCCTGCCTCATCTGTATTTCCCTCCCTTTCAGCTGAGTGGTTTGTGCACTTGCAGAGACTTTTCTACAGGGATGAGTCCCACACCTGATTACAAACGCCTTGGAGAAGTTTGATAACAACAAGCCCTTGAGGAGTCAGAGGCTGTTGTAATTCTCCAATGCTTTAACACAATCCCTTACACAAAACACATCTGGTCCTTTTTTTCTAGTACAAGTAAATCAAGTTTAAAACAAAACTATATTAAAGGAAATATAAGCATAATGAATGCATACCAAGCCCAGTGAGTCCTAGTCCTGCTGAGGACAAAATATCCAAACCAGGACAAGACAGACCAACAGGGCATGAGACAGTAGAGGGATTTGATACTATGGTGACGCCGCTACTTTCAAGTCCCAAGAGACATTTCCGTGCCTCGTACATATTTAAGGCATTTCGTTCAACACTTTTTACAATCACAGACTGTAGGAAAAGAAAACAACAACAAAAAAAAGGAAAACCAGTGAGGAACACTTCTTCATAACACAGATCTGCAACACAGATAATTCTTCTTCACACCCCTGCATGGCTACCACAACCACAGCAGTGTGAGAGCTAACACCCATTAGCAACTATTTAAATTCACAGGTCTGAAGTTCCAGAGAGTAAGACTTTCATTGTGGAGACCCTAAAAGACACCCCCCAGTTAGGGAACACAAGAGGTCTCTCTCTCTCAGCTGTCCTCTCTTGATAATGAATCCTGTTCTATCAGGCCAAGGCAACCTCTGTTCTGTTCCCTGGGTCAGCCACCTGCACTTTCCTTGTGCTGAGGTTTCTTTNTTTAAGGCATTTCGTTCAACACTTTTTACAATCACAGACTGTAGGAAAAGAAAACAACAACAAAAAAAAGGAAAACCAGTGAGGAACACTTCTTCATAACACAGATCTGCAACACAGATAATTCTTCTTCACACCCCTGCATGGCTACCACAACCACAGCAGTGTGAGAGCTAACACCCATTAGCAACTATTTAAATTCACAGGTCTGAAGTTCCAGAGAGTAAGACTTTCATTGTGGAGACCCTAAAAGACACCCCCCAGTTAGGGAACACAAGAGGTCTCTCTCTCTCAGCTGTCCTCTCTTGATAATGAATCCTGTTCTATCAGGCCAAGGCAACCTCTGTTCTGTTCCCTGGGTCAGCCACCTGCCCTTTCCATGTCCATCAGCCTTTTGGTCACTCCTACCCAGTTTCCCTGTTGGCCCTCATGCCCTAACCCCATTCCTGTGTCACCCTCATGTCCCCTGGTAATTGGTCCCTAATACATCTTCCCATGCCCCAAAACCTCCATGTACTTAACCTGGACCCTCAGACCAGCCCCTTTGCCTCTGAACCTTGGACTGTGCACACACATAGCTGAAATAAACATCTCCATGAAACACCTTCAAAGGCCCTTCCTGCTTCTTTGCCTGCATCCATCCCAACAACTACCCTAACCACAACATTTCATAAATGATTTCATAAGGATTTGCAATGAGAATGATGGAAGACCTCTCTAAGAAAATTAATTACTATAGTACTTTGCTGCTACTTGGTAGACCAAATGTTAAGACCTAGATAACTGAATCAATAATTAATATCTTCTCTTTTACCCGAGCTTTATACCTTGAAGTGGACAAAACCCCAATTGTTCATATTAAATTTACCTACGAAATTCATAGGTGTCAGAGAATAAGGTAATACATTTCTGGAAAATTAAATTACAAAACCCCATTGCTTCTTGAACATCTTCTACAGGATGTTTCTTTGTACTGATTTTATATATCCTGACACAGGGAAGCTCACATATTGACACAATGGAATGATCATTAAAATTTTAAAACTTTTGCCTGCTTTGGCATTTTGTATGACTCAGGTAACTTCAAGAGTCCCCCGTCCATATTGGCCTAAATATTTTAAAATAAACACCTCCCACTGTCTTTATCAATGTATTCTATACAAAAGCTAATTTCTTTATTATTAGGCATTAAATGAAAGTCAAATCATCCTAAAGTAGAGCTGATATTTCAAGCAGAGAGTACATATGGCTTTCACAAGTTTATGATCCATTAAACTGGGAGGGAAGAGCACACATCAACTCATCAGCTCTAAAACTTTGCCATGAAAGCCTAAAAGGAAAATATCAGCTTTGCACAAACCTTGCTTGGTTGTTTTGGCTTAGGCTTAATGCTTATGAAGACATCTAACTGCTCCATTAGCTGTGTTATAAACTGTGGTTCTACTTCAATTTCTTCCTTCATATCAAACATGAGCACGAGGGGAAGGCAACCCTGAAAAGAAAGGCACAAAAAATCCTAGCACTTTTAACTGGTCATTTTCCCATAAAAATGGTAGCAATAAACTGAACTATAGACATTGTTATATTTGCACATCATGAAGTAAGGTAAGTTCAGAAAAAACAGCAAGGATGAAATTTTAGGGAAAGCCATTTCCTTGTGTGCGAGAATAGAGGTGTATCTTCGGGTCCTGGGACTCTGAACAAAGAGTATGCTAGAACAAGGGTGAAGTGATTTACTGAATATTTGGCATTCCAATCAGCACAGTCTTGACAGGAAGTGATGGCAAGACACCCATACTAAAAGTCTCCTGTTAAACTGTTTGAAACAAGGAAACACACTTGTAAAAAATCTCTAATTCACCACTGCCTAAGTCTTAACTTTTACTTTCTCTTCCCCATTCCAGACCAGCTATGTAAATATTTTCTAGTGATATGGATAACATTTGTAAAACACTTGAAATACTATAGCTTTAGAGTAAAAACCCCAAAAACGGAATGGTCCAGTCCTCGCATATTTTTCCCTCAATATTCACATATATAAAAAATTTAAAACCATATATATAGTTGTAATGTATAACTATAACATACATTAGTACTAAAATAATGGCTAAAGCCTCCTGTGATGTTTAAAGACCAATATACCAAAAATCTCTACAAATACGATATTCACCATCAGAGCTAGTTTTATAAAAGGTCTTATAGAATTGTGGCTGTGGTTCTATAAAGAATGTAAGATGTCAAAATAAATAATTATTTCCTATGGTTTCCCAATTTTGTTGAAAACTTGCCTGCATGGGAACTAAGGAATTCCTGACATTTTCCCTCAAAAGAAACCCATTTACCTGACAAACACAGAAAAGGCAGGTTGGCAAAATAAAACACAACCCGTCACCCAACACCCATAGAATATTTCAGAAATCTGCCTCTACTCAGAGGTATATTGTTACTGTAAATTTAAATTACTTACATTGTATTTATATTACCAAGGTTATTTTTCAAGTCACCTTACCAGAGATTACAAATCTTTTCAGTAACTACAAACACTGACAAAACCCCAACAAAAATGGAATCAGCTGTTTGTAGTGCGAATAGCAATCCTTCCTCTCTAAGGCTAATTTACATGTGTAAATACATGTAGAGCAAGCATATTTTCTATGATCTGGCAACTTTTTCACGCAAGTTCCACTGAAAGTATTTACCATGAGATATTGCCTGGCAAGACAGACAGACTCAATTGTGCCCTGGAGGTAGACAGTGGATTTCTTTTGTGGGTTACTAGGGTCAGGGAAGTGGATCTGAGCACCAGTCCTCTGCATGATGTGTTTGATGTTGCTGCCATTTCGACCCATCATAAAGAGATGATGCTGCGCTGCGATGTCGAGCTGTGTGCTCACAGGGATGGCAGAGGCCAGGCTCCCAGCCAGGTGTTCTAACAGCATGGCTGTTCCTTCCTGGGGGGAAATGGGAGAAACCAGTGAAACGCTCACAAACACACAAAAGGAGATCTCAGACTGCTTCCTTTCTTGTCATGCACTCCACAGGAAAGATAAGAAAACACTGTTGGGTTTAAAACCACAATTGATTTTTTAAAGGTAACAAATGCACTAAACTTTGCCCACTACTCCCATTTTATGACCAAATGCAGCATTTAATTGCCAGTCTGTAACAGGCAGTAAGACAATGCCACATGGTTTGGTCCCAACAGATCTTTTGTGGCCACAAAGGCAGTCAGAAAGTCAGAGATTTATTTATCTGGGCAGGTACACTACTTGCAAAACTTGTCTCTTGGTGTTGGGCTCAGATGTTCTTACTGGCTTGAGATACACCCATCTGGGACCATATCAATCTCTCATACTGCCTGTTCCTAACAAGAACACTTTTAAAATTTATTAAGATGAACAGGCTCCTGGCAGTTCATTGCCTTGGCTGTCAAATTCACATATCCAAGCACTGGCTTCACAAGATCAGTTTTATTGACTGATTGGGCAACTTTCAAGGTTATACATTTGTGTGCATGTTGAGAAGAGCTCAGCATGAACAATTTGAGATGGGAGGTGTATTTTGTGCTTTTTGTTTGCATTGTTTTTGAATTAAAAGATGGGTAAGACCAGCACGTATTCCAGAATTGCCAAAAACGTGAACAAGTGTGCAGGAGGTGAACACTGCATTATAACCTTACCACCAACAATGCTGAATCCTAAACTTAAAACTATTTTCTATGCATTTTTACACTTCACCTGTATAAGTACAGGAAAAAATTCAAACCCTCAGGGTTTGCAAGTGATATAGAATAACATGTGCTGACGAGGCAAGATGTACCATCTTAGATATACAAATTATAAATATATGACATTCAGAAACCCTCTTAAGAGCAGAGATTACCTTCACAGCACTAGTGTTGTTTTGCGAGCCTCTGACAATGACTGTAGCACCATACATTCGAGAGCGTTGTTTGAAGGAAACTGAAATGTTATACGTCTGACATACGTGCTGAATGGTTGGAGAATTAGGATCTGGGATGGGTTGGAGAATTCCAGCAATAGGCAATTCAAACATGAGTACCAATGGAAGCAGCTCCTACAACAACAATGAAGAGGAGATATTGAAAACCAGATCCATACTCAAACTACAACAATTTTATTCCTCAATCATAATGTACTGGTCAGTGATGATTTAACTGACAAAACACATCCTCTGCCCAGAGTTCATGGATAAAAATTTATTGCCACTTGGAAAAAGGCACCTCTTTTTCCAGGGATACTAGAGTTGGGATTTTTTTCAGAGGGTTTTTTGAGTTTCATTTGGTTGATTTTTTTTTCCCTCAAAAATAGCAGGAGCATTTGGAATAAGGTTGGGTGACATGTCTGGCTAAAGAATTGCAGTAAGCTTTTGGTAATTTATTTGATTTTTCATTATCCATGCCAAAATACACATAAGAGTCGAAACTAAAAGGAAAAGATAGAAAATAGCTACAAGTGGAGAATGACACTGGATTATTTACACAAATCATATATGAAAATGGTTGAAATGTGAGAAGCAGAAATTGCCTTTCCCAAGTCCCAGATTCACATAGGATGCCTGAGCTTCCACAGGTGGTCTGTGGTGGGTAAGTTAAGATGTAGTTTTCTACACAGTATGGAATTAATTTACATCTTGCTTAGAGTGTAGACTTCGTGTTCAAGACCCACTTTGGGCCAGTTAAAAATTCGGCCAGAACGTGAATCACTGTTATAATACCCTTGGCATATTTCTCATAGGGATGCTCACATTCGTTCCTGCATTTCTGCAGTCACCAGACAGGGGCAGACAACCCCAGGGTTCTCAAAACTATGCATTTTTTCCCTGACAGGTGTTTTCAAGGGTACACTACACTGAGCTAGAGCATTACCCGAATTCTGACTCTTGCAGACTCCACTCCAGCTGGCTGTCCTGCAATAGACACCTGGAAGAGCAAGAATACGAAAAACATTGGATCATATCTTCAAGTGAGGCATGGAAAAGTTATTCAGATAGCTGTGCTCTCCTTAAAAAAAAAATCTAAGAAAAAAAAATCAACATCTTTCACACCTGCTGACATCCTAATTGTTAGTGTTCTCTAAACACTAGCTGACAACTATAGCCAATATTAAAAAAAGTTACAGCATCTTAGGTTATATATACTTAAGCTAGAAAAAAGGATACATCAAAAAATATAGTGGTTTAGGTCAAATAATGTAACTACTACTGTACACATGTGCTCAGTGCTAATATTCAGACAACAGTAGATTTTCTTGAATGTTTTGAAGTTATTGCATTTTGCTCAGCAGCCATTAGGATGCACAAGTGGGAATTCTAAGTACAAGGATGAGAGACTTGAAAGTAAACATTCCATCAATATTAGCACTAGAAAAGATGTACAATTCAGGCTCAGTGACTTATTCTAATGAAGTTGAACTCTTACAATAGGACATTCATTTCTGCTGCCTATTTGCTAAGTTTAGTTTTCAACTAAGTTACATCATATGCAAAAAGCACCAAAAAAAAAAAAAAATCAGTATGATGAGTAAGTCATTGCATTGAACAGGAAAAAAATTACAAAAGCTGATTTTTTCATACCACTTCTCTACCATTCACACTAAGCTGCTGACTTCTGTATGAGCAAAGTAATTTTAGCTTAAAAAATTTAAAATTATTCATGAGCCATCACAAATTGTTTCCATCTGCTTTTACAGATTTGCTCACTTAGGAAGCCCTGTACTTTCCACACAGTATAAACACCAAAAAACTATTTCCCTGAATACAAACACACCATCCCCAAAAAACCCATATTGATGAAAGAAGTTTAGAAATGTTTTATACTCTCAGGAATTACAATACAAATGAGCCTAGTATTAAACAATACTTACTTGGTTGCTTTTCTCTGCTTGATTGTTCCTATTTGAGTCTGGAAAATGGATATGGCATCCTGTTTCCTCCATCACTTTTTTAATATTATTGCCACCTTTACCTATCACATGAGAATGTTCTGTATGTGAAACATCCATCTTCAAGGTTACCCGATTGCTCTGGAAATCAAGCACCCACAGACTTGGTCACAGCAGAACCTGAGCATTTAAGTTTTTAAGAGTAATGTAACTTCAAAAATTACATCAAAATCGCATTTCCAAAGTATTTTTGCTATTACTTCTAGTCAAGGATGATTTTTAATAGGAATTGGTTGGATGTTAATTTGGTCTTGTTTTCTTTCTAGTGAGGAAATAACATGGAGATAAATACCCCAAAAGATGCATCTTCAAAAAATGACTAAGGCTTTTAAAATACCCCTGAACTTTCATCAACTGTGACTTAAGTGTCCTTTTGCAATTTATTCTAATTTCTTTTAATTCTGTGTTCTTTCAGTTGAAGTCACGCACCCCTGTTTGATCTGAAAGGATTACATTATGAAGACTTTGCAAATCAAAGCCATGGGACCAAGTAACAGTGTTTTTTCTTCCTTAAACAAATTTTTTTGGTACATGAATTTTTAAAATACACAAACACTGACTATAGCTATTCTTAAAAGCTCTATTGTTAACAGTTCATAATAATGTTGTTAATAGTTGTTCCAAAAGTGGTGCTTATAACTTGAGTGCTCCTTTTGGCAATCTGCTCAGAGAAACAGGAAGGTGCCATACCACTACACAGAAGGCATATGCATTGCCCCAGAAGAGCTGCTGATGAATGAAAATAATATCTGATGAACAGAAGAGACCCCCAGCCAAAATCTAGATGTTTTAGAAATTCTGTTCCTGATGCTTCAGAATGTAAGAACAGAGTAACAGTTAAATATAAAATGGCATAAGTGCTCCTAAAATCAAATTTCAAACAGAAACAAGATTTCTGCTTCTCTGAAGTGGTTGCATGATCTATTGCTTGCAGTGAAGCTGTATTTCAGATTTTGAAGTAAAACCCCAATTCAATGAACAAATCACTTATGCTTTTAGCCATATGGCTGGAAATATTATTTCTATATAATTCAGATGTGAAAAAGCTGCTTCAAGCAAGTATTTTTCTTGCAAAACGTTTAAATATGTGGGTATACATCAATGTCAACATCTGCAAGGCATTTATTGGAGACTTTGCTTCAGAGCGTCCATAAATTCTTCTCTTGAAACGTGTCCATTAAAGATATCAANGGATCTATAAAAGAAATAAACTTGTAAGAAAAGTACAGTAAAATATCTATAAAAAAATTTCCTCACTGCTAAAATAAATTTGAGCCCATTATTTATAATCCAGTGTACCACCAGCCTTTGGCTGAAATCAGCTGAAGATCAAAATTTCTTATTCCATCCCTTCAGTCCCACAATTAGGATTACCAGATGAACTTATTAAACATGAGAACCAACTTAAAATAAAGAGAAACCAAATTCTAAATGTATATCACAGTATCATAAACGTTCTCTGCAATGCAATTACATAGCTAAGCCACCATATCTTCTCAAGTCAAAAGTAACAGCGGTCAACTCAAAGCTTTTCAGCAGTCCACAAAACTCAAACCCTCCGTCATCACTTCATTATATTTAATTAGTATCTACAAATATCCTTTGCAGTTTTAACCTGGCACTAAAGGTGTCTCCACCCAAAGTTTTCTGATTGCAGTTATTAAATGAAATTTAAATGAGACTTTATTAAAACAAATTGCTGAAGTTCAAGTACATAAATTAGCAGGAACACCAGCTGATGTTGGGTTTTGCCCAGTGAGATCTAAAATATTGATTCTACAGCCCACTGGGTTTACATGATAATTTTCAGACCTCTGCCCTTAAACAGCGGGTGCAGTTCTGCATCCCATAATATACACCAGGTCAGAGAGTACAGACCCGACTTGGGAACTAAATCAAGTAACAATTACTCCAAGTGTGCAAATTACACATCAGTCAGTTTAGCAGCACCATCTGGTGTCCAGGAGCACAAAGTGCTACAGTGCAAAATTACCATCAAAACATTAAACGTAAGTTCAGTTACAACAAAGAAATGCCCAACTACCACCCACATTTCTAAATGTTAGAAACAAGGGGATGATATTGCAGGTGATGCCTCCTTCCCCTGTTCTTGAGTCCTCTGCCCTTTTGCAATGCCTTTTTCTCCTGTGATACAATGGACTGCTCTTAAAAAAAAATCTCAACCCTCTTCTGACTCTTGAATTAATGTAATTCATTATGCTAGACAAATACAGATATCTTAGGGAATATAAAAATAACTATATTCTCGATTGCAGGAGAAAACAGCTGTAACACAACATATCTGCCTTTCCCATCATCTCAGTGATTGAAATCACCTCCCTACTAAAGAAATGTGAAATAATACAATCTTAGGCTGCAAACCTGTTCTATTCAATTGAAAATTGAAACTCTTTAAGTCGTGCCTGGATACTCTTTTCATTCCAAAAGTAAAAATAAGCCTCTAGTCTTTACCACTGAGAAGTTCTGAGCGCATTCAGCTGGGGATGCAGAAACACTGAAGGAACACAGGATTCGCTGCCAAATTTCATGAAAGTCAAGAAAAATGCAGCATTTTGAGTTCTGAGAAACAGATATATTCTGTTTTTTAAAATGGAAAAACCGTAGTCACAAAAACATGGTATGCACACAGAACCTACAGAAGCTTCAAAAATCTGCTACTTCAGCCTTTCACAATGGAGCAGAGTCAAACAAAAGCCCAACAAAGTAGTCTTAAGGGCAAATTTTCTAAGTTGACAGGAAACCACATGGTTCTAATGCATTTAAGCTGTGAATGATATTTGAAGTGGACGTCGCAGTCAGAAATTCCCAGAAGCAGATTCTGGCACACTGTGTATGCTCCAAGTGCTCCTTAGATGCAACCATGGAAAACACAAGCCCAGACCATCATCACTGTGGAGCCCATTTTCACGTATTTGCAAACATTATATTTAAATACACATTTGATTATATGTAAGAAAATTACCTGAAATCAAGCCCGGCATCCTATTAGTACCAGAGGAGATTACTGTAATTCCAGAATATTATTTGCTTACTCATGAGTGAAAATGCAGTTTAGAATACCTACCTTTTCCATTTCTCATCTCAGTTGGACATCTTTCTATTGATACTGACAGCTTCAGCCAAACATCCTGTATTTCTACATTTGTTTGTTCTTTTAAGATGAAAAAAGCTCAATTGCTCAGTCAAAAAAAANAAAAAGCTAAATTCCTCAGTAAAAAAAAAAAAAACAAAAACAAAAACCAAACCAAAACAAGGAAGAACCCACAAAGCAAAAAAGAATCCACTGATGCCAGTGACAATTAAAAAATATAAATATACTACCAAATCTTTCAAAATTGGTCTTAAGTACCCTCTCCTTATTTGACTTCTCAAGAATACAGTGGTTGGAAATGGATATTAAGCAGGTCAGTGTAAGTCAAAGAAATTCACTCTTTGAGAGTCGTTCACTCGTTCAGTGAAACACTATTTAAATACAACATCCTTTTGTCTGAAAAGAGTTACTTGTAACTAAAAGATTTCAAAATGTTTGAATTGGCCTTGCGTGAGTTGAAAGCACATGGAAACTACGTATGATCTGCAGGAAAATTCAGAGGTACCCAAATAACAATCAACAAACAGATAATTTCAGGAATCAGTTAAGAATTTAGAGAGACAATTAGATCATAATAACCTGATTTTCTGCCCATTACAGAAACAAAATTTCTTAATATAGTTGTGGAATCAAATAGCTTGTTTGCTTTGCAGCTGATTCCATGGATTAAGAGTAACATTTAATTTAGAAAAAAAATCCTACCTTGTCTTAGCCACCAAGACAAAAATCTTGGTTGGATAAAGCTCTACATTTAGTATTTCAAATACATACAGGTGCGATGGCAGCAATGTACTGTCAAAGTCCCCAAAAATAGAGATGGCACTCTCAGAAGTGTNAGCAGCACTCCAGTTGTTATTTCCACTGATCCACAGCCAATCAGCTCCCCTGGCTGGGGCCACAACAATGCCACTTTTGTCCAGGTGATGCTAAGTCATTTCTTATCCCTAAGGAACACAGGGTTTGATGCCTGTTCTTATTTGGGAAAAAAACCAAACACCTTTTTTTAAGCTCCTCAATACAACTGGAAGTATACTCCATATAAAACCAGAGAGAGAGAACAAAGAGCAGGTGCCTACCATAAATAAAGACATGGGACACCAAAGCTTTGCAAACTATTTGCAAACAGAACAAAGGCTTCAGAAGAAGTCTGTGTTAGAAGCATATACGACTTCAACACTTTAAATAAAGTATAGTATCAGGCCCTGGAAAAGGTTTTAACTCATAAGAAACAATATGATTAGTGTACTGCAAACTATTAAAAATGACATTCAATAGTAATCCATCTTTTCCACCGACTTTGAAGGGCAGTATATTTTTCTTTAGGAATGGAAAAGAAAAAAATAATTTTAACAGGCCTTTCCCTCCCCCCCCGTTTCCAAGAATGAAGGATATTTACATAGCTGAAGTTACACAACAGACACTGCTGGAAATTTTTCTCAACAGTCTTCATTTTGCCAGACTTCTGCCTTCAAGTGGTCTTTTATTGCTTCTATTCTCAAATTCCTCACTCCACACTTTGGCAAAGTTTCACCTTCTAAGTCTTTGTCCACAGCTATACCAGCAAGCCTCCAGCTTTATTGCTACTATTGTGTGTGATACTTCAGTACACAAAATAAAATTCCTCCAAGCAAAAATATGTTTGTGCCAGTGCAAATGCATCTACACCAACTTCTGCCTGGCAAGAAATATTTCAAATAATGAAGCCATTTAACTGTGTAGGTCTCTCCTGGAATTCAAGGGTTACATTTAATGTCCAGGGAAGTTCTTCATAGCTATGCATCCAGCTTGTTTACAGGATGAACAGCCTTAAGTTAAGTAACACAAATACCAAAATACCACTACTCTAAAAATAGCCAGACAACTGGGCAACACCAGGGCAGATGACAGTCATTCTTAACGAGTGGCTGATTAAGATCTGAATAGCCTGAAAGTATTACAGAACTTGAGCCATTCAAACAAAAAGACAAAAGAGACCCAGCATTTTTAAGGGGCAAGTTATGAGAGTGTCTGTCCCAAAAGTACCAACAAAAACACACTAAACTATGTGAGAAGTTAAAAAGAAAAAAAAAGTCAAACCCAGCTAATTAACAGATAGAAGTTAGTATATTCTCATCTGAAAGGGCAAATACATTGATCACCCTACAAGATGAAGAAACATAGACTTATAAAACAAGTGAATTAAGCAAAAAGGTCAAGTAAGGCTTCCTATTAATATGGAGAAAAGGATAATTAAATTGAAACTATTTAATGCTCATAAATAAATCAAGAAATGCTATGTGTATAGTTTTAGAAGTGGATATTCCCTCACCAAAGTAGATGATTGCAATAGCCAAGAGAGACTTGAAATAGGCTCAAACTATTGCCATGGAAAAGCAATATTAAAGCTAAAATCGTGGAGCAAATGCTCAGGAGTAAGGGCACATACAAAGGATCTCGATTGAATAATAAAGTAAATTTGTCACTTGGGCACTTGGTGCTGTTGGTTTACCAGCTTAAAAGAATTCTTACCCTCTCTCCAATACAAGTCAGGGCACTCACTTCTCCTCCCAGTGTCTAAACCACCGAAGGAAAAAGCTACTCATGTATTAAGGCAGAAAGCAACGAGCCACTTCCTACTGCAGATTCCCAAGTATTCTCAGAGGTATCACTCAACAACAACACGTTTTTTTTTTCTTTTGGGACTTGTCTTTTTTCTTGTTTTTTAGCTGAAATTAGACTGCAGCATCATTTTCTCTGAATAAGATTTCACCCAGCTAACTTGGGCATGATCAAAAGCCTACCCAGAACATCATAAAACTCAACATGGGCTGTGAGCAATTAACAGTGTCTTCAGAGGAGACATATCCTGAGGCTCTGGGCATTCTGGGGGATCTGGCTGTTGTGGACAAACAACTGATTATGAAATGTCCCTGGGAAGAGCTAGAGCCACTGCCTATATGTGCACACACATTTGAAACACTCTTTGTCTTCTCAGCACTTTTTCACTCTTAACTTTCCCCATTACTGGCACCTAACTCCAAACCATCTTTAGAAGAATTTCTGTTCAACTCAGGACATGAGAAGGAAGCTGAGAAAAAGCAGACACTTGTTGCATTGTTCCTGCACACTATTCCCTCCAGGGAAGGCAGTTTACATGCAGCCCTTCACTCTTGTTACAGCTTGGTTGCTGCCATGCTGTCACCTGAGGAGCATTAACTGCCAGAGCACTGCTTTTCAACCCTGCCCTGTAACAACTTCGTGATGTGCAGCCAGCAATCAATCCCCTCCTCACTTCTCCCCACCATTTATAGTAATACACTTATATATACATACATACACAGGCAGACATACACAGATATTCATGAAGCAGAGACTGAGTAACACACTGACCATACACACACAGAAACCTGAAGAAAAGCAGTGCAGCACCTGGTAGAGCAGAGAAAAGAATCTTGTTTCTCAAAGATTTCAGTGCAGCTCAAAAGAAAACATCAATATCTGCAACAGGCTACTTAAAATTGCTCTTAGAGTGAAATATGTTTGATGCACTTGTACATGAATCATAGTTGAATCCCATATTTGGATCTAGCAGCTTTAAAACATCCCAGCAGAACACTGAAAATTCATGTTCAGAATACCCAGAATTAAGTGATAAGTAGCCAGAAACATCAGATAAGCTTTTAAAAATAGATTACCTGTACAACATAATGTTTGGAGAAATAAACTATTGATGACTGGATTTCGGACCACTGACAGAGGAAATGAAGCTGAAAAGACTTCTCTTAAAGCATAAGCAAAGAGGGAAGGCAAGGAAGAGGTAACAGATCACATGGCAATTTAAACAGAAAAGTGACCAGATTTCAAGGGAGAAGGGGAAGGCCAAGGTGGAGAAGAAAACCTGAAAAGAAGAAATGAGAATGAATTAATTGTAATCACCAAGACACTCCATTTCAATTACAAAACTTCAGTTATCACCATGACTAGCTTAAATTCCTTATTTTACTTCTAAAAAGAGCCACTAGGGACATTTTGCAAATACAGTCAGCCACAAAAAGGCATACACCATGCAGCCCTTCTGCTGCTTCTTGGGCAGTTGCTCTTCAGCCTTCAGCCCAAGCAGCCACCCAAAGCAAGGCAATCTCTCAGCAGGACACAAAGTCTCTTATGGCTTCTTCTTTTCAGCATGGACCCAACAAATTCACAGTTCATGACTTAAATATCTGTTGCCATTGTATCTCAAAGCATAAACACAGAATCACAATGCCTAGGAAAGAAAATAAGAAATATAGAGAAGAAAAAAGCTATAGTATTTTAAGATCAGCTGAATAGAGGACCTAGGAAACAGCCACAACATTTCTATCAGAAATACCACCACTGTATCTTCACTGCAGGCAGACTCATACTCAGGGTTGCAATTCGGATGCATAAGCCATGAGATAATTTTAGTTTCTCACACACACATTTTCAAACAAGTCCTTGTGACTGCGTTTTTCTAAATAAAAAACATCATCTGACTCGTGAGCTCAAATTCACGCCTCGGGCTCAGCCTTCCTTGCAGTGCTCCCACATCCAATCCCTGGCTATTGCTGCACCTCTTGATGTCTGATTGTCCTGACTGACTGCACCCCACTATGTGAGCTGGTCTGGACACAGCCACTGGAAGGATGAATTCTGTGGCTGCACCAGAAGGATGCAGTTAGTCTGCAGCAAAGATTAATATAGGCCTGAGTGAGCAGGACAAACAGACCTGTCCTTCTGGGAATCAGGATGGAATGAAATGGTACTGGAAAGATAAAAACAGCTGCCTCCCAACAGGACATCAGACATCGGGTGACTAAAGCCAAAGGGAGCTCATGAAATATTTTTGATCACCATTATAAATACTTTACCTTCCCTGCTTTAGTATCACACTCTGTGAAATGAATTTTCCCCAGGAAAGTTTTCCTTTTCCAGATTATTATATTTTTAGAGGTTATTTCAACTGTATTCCTGATGAACAGGCATAATTTTTTGTTCGTTTGCTGTTTTTTCTAAACAAAGAGATAAATGGCAACTCCAATAAAGAAACATCTAAACTGTCTTATTGAGAACTGTTCAAGAAGCAACAGCTATATGAATTAGATGAAAATTATGACAACCCAGTAAAAATCCAGTCTAAGAGTCTACAGGTACACTGATTCAGGGGCTTAGTAGGCTCTTACATAAGAACTCCAGTACAAGCAGAACACTTTAACTGCCTAGCTTTTCTTCCCATATACCAGACACTAATTACATTGCTTACAACAGATAGATACTAAATAAGAAAAAGTTCATAAATTCTTTTTTGAAGCTGTAAGAAGTAATTTTCTTAGATAGTGTTGGATCATTAACACACAGCCATGTCTCCACCTTGGGCCTGAAATTTGAAAGATCAGTACATATTTTAAAGTTATGATAAAATTAAGTGCATGAAATTTGACTCAAAAATTGCTATGTTATCAACAAGTTTCTGCCATTGACTGAACATGACTATTTCTTTTATTATTTTTTAGAAGCACAAGGTACACATTTTTTTCCAGCCAGCATGGCAATGTATTGGCTTTTTCCATGCACCACTACTGTGCAGGCTGTAGTCTCCAGGAAGAAAAAGGCAAATAGAGAGATAAGTAAAGTAGTGTTTCCACCTTCCTTCTAAACCACTTGGGATGCACCTAATCAACAAAAAACATTATCCATGTGGTGACAATTAGTTCTGAATACTAAAACCTTCTAGATGCTTTTATACCAACAGTTTGTTATGTGAATACTGAGTCACATTTTAATCATGTAATAATCGACCATTTCTTAGCTTTTAGCATGGCAATATATATACAGCACTCTAAGAGCTGCATATCTTACATTAAAAGGTTATTCTTATTCACAGATATTAAATTATTTTCAGTATAACAGGCAGTTTGCAGCTGATTTGGGAAGAGAACATTAATCTCCTGAAGAACAGTGACTTAAAAACTGCTTTTCTTTACAGGGAGGGGCTCAGAGCAAGCAAACACTGCCCACACTGCTCCATTGCAAGGGTAATTTCTTTGTGATATACTGAGAAATAAGAACACCAAACACGTGAAAGATGTCCAGTGTTGCCTTTCAAATCAAGAAATCATTCCTGAACTGCTCTCAGATGAATTTTCTCTGCTTCACTTCTGCCCATCTGTCTCTCCCCAGTACTACATAAGAGCAAAACTCACTTCTGGGAAATTAATCACCTATTGAGCATCTCTGCAATGTGAATTTCAGCAGGCACTCAGATAAATTCCATTTTGTGTCCTAAAAAATGAGTTTAAATAGAAAGATGGGCATCAGAGTGGAACACTCAGTCTCCAGTCTACATGCAAATGCAGTGCAGAGCACATTGCAAGCTATCTGCTTGCTAGAAGCTCCTAAAAGTCCAAAACCAATACATCAACTAAGTCCAATTTTCGCTGGAAGATTGTGACAAATTTGTACTCTCAATTTAATTAAAGCAATAAGTTTATATTACTACATTCCAGGGCTTGAAATTTCAGTTTTACTACAGTTGCTGCCAAGCACACTCACTGGATGCTAAGCCCCTTGATAATTCCCTTCATATTACAACCGTGTTTGTATTTTACCCCTCCCTTGTCTGGCCAAGTGTAAATAAATCCCTGCTCTTCACAGAAAACACAGCAAGCCCTGATCAAAAACAGAAAAGCCCAAAATCTTCCTACTCTTACAGGAATGACCAAGGCTCAGATCACTCTTGTGTAAGTGTATTTGAAGTACAATGCCCACCTGCTGGTTCCTTTGCTACCTAGAGTTTCCTTAAAGCATTCACCAGTGTGACCATTCTATCCTCCTCGGAGCCAGTACAAATCCATGACTTTAAGCTCTCGTGGCTGCAGGCACACACCCCCCCGAGCACAGACACACTGGCAAGCTGAGCTCAAAGGAGATAAAAGGCTCAAGCGATGGAGACTTTCTCCAAGAGCCTTCTGCCTGTCACCGTCCCCGCAGGTAAAGGCGGACCTGACGGCTGGGGCCGGTTTGTGAGCGGCAGCAGCCTGCAGGCTCGGGTGAGGGACCGCAGTGAAGGAGGGATCTGCTGCCAGCTGCTGGCACAGGGGATGCTGCGGGTCTGTGTGTGGAACTGCTCGGATCACGGAGAACCAGCGGGAACTCCAGCGGCCGAGTTTCACACGGCCCGGGATGGTCTTTCTGCCCATTTATTTATTGCAAAACAGGGAGGAGTCATCTATGCTTGAGTCAGCTGCTGCAGAAACTAAAGAAATAAAGAGACTTGTGATCGAAACACACGGTTCTTTAATTTTTAAAATACATAATTGTGGGGTTTGGGGGGATTTTTCTTCAGAATATAAGAAACAGTATGCACTGACAGTTTCTAATTTACAGAGAAAGTTAATAAAAAACAGATGGAGGTCATACTACAGCAACTACAATACATGCTGTAATTAATCGGGCACTCCAAACAATAAACACAATGTCAGCAAGAGACTCACTTTAAATCTCCAAGTCAGTTACAGACTGATTGCCTCAGCAACACATTATAGAAATTATTGACATTTACAAAGGTGCACTGAGGTAGGAAGTCCTTCAGCTGCTATGTAGGTTAATTAGGAAGCTTAGCACTGAGTGCCTAGAATGAATACTTGGAGAAGTATTTAAACTAAAAAGACTTTTCCCCTCAAAATATTCACAAGCCAAACATCATAAGCACAGAAAACTACAGAATTTTTCCACCTTTACATCTCACTCCGAGGAGAGCAGCCACTGGCCAAAAAAAAACTGTTCATGTGCATGCACACATTTCAAATGGCAAAATATGCAAATATTGTCACTCTTGGCAAGTTATTAAAAAAACTAGACTAGAAGATAGTGAGGCATAGGAAGTCTGGGCCTCCAGACAGAGAGTATGTCCACTCAGAAAAATGGTGGCAGTGCTGTTTCATTTGAAATGCTGAGAAAAATCAAAGAAAATCATCATTGTTTCAAGTTCTATATCCACAGTTGGAAGAAAAAAATTAAAAATCCCTGTGTTAGTTTTCCAGTAACTGTTTCTCTAAAGAAAAAAAATAATTACAGTCCCTTTCCAGCCACCTCCTACAAATATTTCATGTCCCACCAATTTGAACCAGTAAAATGTAGAGCAACAGTTGTGGACAAACAATTTAAGTCAGCTGAAAATTGTCCCCACAGTATAGCTGTCTAAATACTTGTGAGAGAAGACAAGTTTTCCATTAACTGTAGCAAAATCAAATTCTAGCTCACAAGTACAGCAAAAAAAGCCCTAAAAATTGATAATTTGATCAATAATATATTTATGTAATATTCATAAAGTTGCCTTCAACTGATTTTACTTGGGTAAATTTCAATTAGCATTAAAACAAAGGAGTTTTGTAAACATTTGTGTATTATACCAGGCATGAGAGTTACTTCAGAAATTACCAGCAAACACTAGACTTAAAAACCAGAGAATTGCTGGAGAGAAACCACAAAATACGACCTAGCACTCCCCATACTCCACCATGCCAGCCTAAGGCCTGAATGCCAATGCTGGGCATAGGTTTATGTCAATATTTTAGTTAGCAGCTATGGCCTCACACACCTCACTCTCTCTGGAGCACTGGAGAACCCTTAGCCTTCCTATGGGGAAAAAAAAAAAATAATCCTATGTCATTGGGGTGATTAAGGCACTGGCAACTGAAAGAGGTTGGCAAGACAAAAATTTATATTATTATCAGGAAGTAGAGAGCACCACCTCTCCCCACAGGTCATGCTCACATCTTTTCCCTGCCAGCAGATGAGAGCAGAACACCAAAGGGCACCACCTGCAGACATAGGTTCAGAAACTGCAGTTTAGGCACTCCGGTCTAAGTTACCAGATGTTCATTTTCAGCTGCTGCTGGCAACGACTGAGGTTAAAGTTTTAGTTGCAAAAATAACAGAACATTAAGCAGAAAATATGCAAAAAATATCTGTGTCTGTTAATGTATGTTAGGAAGACATGAAAAAAAGAGTTAATGGCTCAGAGTCTCTAACTTCTTGACAATTTCTTCTTTTGGGCTGATATGTTGCTTACACTGCGAAGAAGCAATTTCCAATATAGTGAGCTGATTAAAAGTATAACTCATTTTGTCATAGCTTTCTTATCTTTGTATGGCATTCTACCAATAATTCATGCTATAAATGGCCTTCTCTATAGTAGTTTCTTTTGATTTATTTTTTTTCCAACCCCATCACTCTGGAACTAACTCCGTCTTTACTTATGGAATCCAAAATCTGCTCCCCTCCCAAATGCACCTGTGTACATTGTCATGGCATTCCTAAAGGGATTCCTTCTTGCAGCATCCTTCAGTAAGCAAATCCACAAGAAGAAAATAAAAAATTATGCACCTGAATAGCCACCTTTAGTATTTCTTCCCCTCATAGAGAGCACATGTTCAATCTGACAATTCAGATTTCTTTGATGTGACCAAATGTGCATCTATGAGCAAGTTAATTCACCTTTGTAACCCTCCACATGACAGTACCCAGAGGCAGGAGAGCTGAACATGAGCTTTACTGCTCACTGCACTCAGAGCATTAGGAACAGCAGAGGGGAACTTTACATAGGAATGCATTTTGCACATGTATAGCTACAAATTTTCTGCTGGAAATCTCAGTGTGAGCTATTTGGCATTAGAGGATTTTAAGCCAATTCCACAAAACAGCTCGCACTTTCCTGAAGCCCAGTATTTTCACAGCTTACTTTCTTGGCTACTAACTTCCTCCAGCACTGCAAAACCAAGTTTACATTATTTGACATGGCACTGGACACAAATCTAATCAGCTGGATGAAAGCTGCACTCAAAATTAATCCTTTTTATTGCCATCTTGGTTTACTTGCACACATTCTAACTCTGCTTTGTGATTTTTTTTAGTACAAATTGCCAATATCCTCAGCTCCCATGGACTAGAAATTCATATTTTGCATTCCTGATATTTTATGTCATCCATATGTATTGATGCAAGACAAGACATCTGGTAAATGTTTAACAAATTTAAACTGCAGCCATCAAAACTGCATCTTTATGGAAGCTGCAGAAAGGCATCAGATGGGAATAGTGACATGTTAGACACTGAATCACTGGACAGTAATGAAAGTACACATCAATACAGCAGCAGTTACCAGCTTGTCCCTAGGATATTCATTAAGTAAGAACTTCAGAATTGTGTCTGATCCAATTTCCAAGACAAGGATATGTATTGGAAATTCATGACAGATACCTATGAACACAAGGCTGTAATCTTCCCCTCCACTTTTTGGAATCTGCATTTTCACCATCTTCCTCCTTTGTACCTCCTATCTGTTTTCCTGTTATCTTTATACCATCTTTGTCACTAATGCTTTATTATTCTATTCTTTCAAAACCCTCATTTCTTTAAGACTCCCACTCTAACCTCACATTTCCTGCCATCCCACCTATCTCTTTCCAACTGGCTTCAGCCTCCTCATCAGCCTCTCATTTCCTCTCCATGTCTCTCCTCATTCCACTTCATTCCCAACTGTGTCCTTTCCCACAGCTTTGTTCCCATTAACAAGAGCTCATTTTTTTTCCCTTTCACAGGAGTTAATACAGGGAGAACACGTTGCCAACAGCCCTCTGAAACTGGCCGTGGTTGCTGAGCATTGCCAGATGGTTTTGGTCTCCCAGCTAAACAAAACCAATTCCAAAGCCAAAACTACCAAAGTGCTCAACAAGCCTTTACCATAAAAACACAATTTTTTTTAAACATTAAAAATCTGGACCAAGAAAGTCACCAGAACACTAGCTATGCTCAGAATTATGTTCTCTTTAGATTTGACTTGCTTTACAATGTTAGTCTTGCCAAATAATCAAGGAATTAAATGACCAGCTCAGTTTTATACAAGGTTAAATTTGTACAGATGAGAAGTTTAAAATTCAGAAAACTGTATTACAGCTATTTTTCAGATCTTACCTCCTACTGCTACTTCAGAAAAATCATATGATTCAAATTACAGTTTCCAGAGGAAGTCATTAAAGAGACTAGAATTTCTATCAATGATGGTTTTGTAAGTTTGCACTTGGTCTTTGGCACAGACTCTGTCTCTATTTAGAATGCACACTATAAAGAATTCTTGAAATCAAAGCACACAAAAATATCAGAATATTACTAGTAATACATCAGACATGCAGGGAGAGGATGATACTCATGTACACCGTAATTTCAGCAGGTTTATAGGATTTGATCAGGGCTGGAGCAGGGAACGCAGTAGCCAGCCCTACCCGCAAGTGCTCCCGTCCCCAGGAAAGCCTCTTTGGGGAAGGCACTTACAGAAACACTGTATCAAGAAACTGGAAAGTCTGTAATTTTTTTGGTCAGCTACAGAATATCATACATTAGGTATAATTGCTTCAAAGTATAAAAATGTAGTGCTCTCACATAATATTCGAGGGCACACGTTTGGTTTTTTTTCCCCTCTAAACTGTGACATGACTCTTAAGTAGATTTCCATCATGCATCTTTGTTTCTCTATGCTTTTGAGAGCTGGAGGGTTCTGGCCTCCTCCACTCAAGCCATCTTTTGCTCCAATTCAAAACCAGAGTTCAAATCCTGTTTGCTAACCTGACATATCATTGCCACTCACTGAACAATGCTTAATGCATAATTGGTGTGCTGAAATTAGCACCCTCAGTTATTCATATTAGTGTCAGATATTTGCATACAGTAATGCATTATTTTGGCAGCAAGAACTTCTCAACATCCCTTTATGGCTCCTCAACCTTTAGGATTGAAACACATGGAAGCAGGAGTATGTCACACTTAAAAAAAAGATGAAACATGACACTTGCCCTTTTTAAACACTTCTACAACCAAACCCAGGAAAAAGTATGTTGTGATAAAAGAACAAAAATGTACTATGGATGCTTAATACCAAGAGTTCATCTTCTCTCATGAAAAATATTCAAGAGGATGAGCAATCCCTTCTCTAAAGGAAAAAGTACTAGAGTAATACAAATAGCACTAGCTTTGTTGCAACAAGGTCAAGCACAAAAATAAGTTTAATGCCATTCTAAGGAACAGAAAAAACTTGCAATTTCCCAGATCATGTACCAGATCTGACCAAAATTTTATTTTATGAAGCAACTGCATAGATAAGAAACCATCTTACTCCCCCCTAACCAAATACTGCCAGCATTCTCAAGAAACATTGCAGAGCATCCTTTATCTCCTGGCATAAGCAATTTCAATTCCATTGCAGAATCATATGTGCAATTCATCTACTTTTAAGATATGAGCTTTTTTATTTTTTAAAGAAATCTACTTATATACACAGTTCTTAGCTGGACAATTGCATAACAGGGTAAACCTTTTTTCCTGTTTTTAGTGAGGACAAATAAGAACCGCAAAGGAATTCTGCTGAACACAGAGAGAGCTGACACAAAATACCCAAACCAGTGGTTCTGTTGTCATGGGCACCAACAAGTAGAAGAGATTTAAATGCCAAGATTTTTGAGAAAACCTTTACTGAACTGGTATAAAGTCAGACCCACAACTTTATACCTTGGGAACCAAAACTAAACAGCTTTAGGAAAAATTCTGCTGACAAAAGAGCACTGGCCCCCATAAGCCAGTGGCCCTGAATGTCCCCTGCATCAGTGGGACTGGCACCAGGACATGCCAGGCTGCAGGGCTGAGCTGCCTAGCAGGGAGCTATGGAGGCAGGGGACAGGCTGGAAGCACGCAGCAAAGCAGGAGAGAGAGAGAGAGAGATCACAATTGTACTGTTTGCCAGCTGTGACAATAATCATGCCTCCCCTGATTTTGTTTCTAGTAGAAGTAGTTACCAGTCTTGCCTTTCCAAGTGCTTGGAAAAGGCACGAGTGAGTGCACCTTTATCATTATTCACAACATATGGAATAAGGCTGTCCTGGGGTCTGGTGGTCAAAAACCATTGAGCCTACTGCTACTACATGAAGGTGTCTCAAATGGATGCACTGGGATGCCCCTTCCACTTACAGATGGAAAGACTCACCAAGAGAATTCAAAAGCCCCTCTTGCAGCACCTTTCTGTTGTCTGCTGTGTAACCAGGTGAAAAGCTCCTCTCCTGAGGGAAGAGGTGCCCAGAGCAGCCACCAAACCACCACCTCCCTCCCCTCACTGCACCAGCTATGGACAGGGGGCTATTTCCTTGTCTTTAAGGGTGGGGATCAACACAGGCAAGGGAAGGCACCCAACAGCTCCGTGAGGGCCTAAACCTCAGAGCAGCAGCAGCCTTTGAGTGGCTGGCACAGTTCCAGCTGAGATACAGTACATCACTTTCCCTGTAAGAATGTCTCTGCAGGATGACTTTGGGCAAGCTGAGCCAATACTTCCAGTGATGTGCACACTGAAATCAGTGCTGAGACAACAAACTAAACCTTGATCATGGACCAATACAAAAGTTACCTCTGTTTGTAAGTGCTTAAGGATCCAGGCACTTCAGAGGTTTAGGTGCTCTCTTCTCTGCTTCACTCTACATCCCTTCATCCCTAGCTACAGACCATGGAATGGGAAGAGTCATCACTCCATACATGTTAGGTTCCTACCAAGAATTAGGGTACAGCCTTTCAGTTGGCACAATTTTCAAAAGCATCTTAGTGGGTGAGAAGCTCAAGTTTGTCAGAAAAACTCCACAAACCCTTGCAGGTCTCCTAGGACCTGATTAATTCCCCCAACTATTTTTATTTTTTTTAATTCAAGCTTAAGGCTCTAAACCAATTAAGTGGCTATTCACAGCACTGAATTTAAGGTAGGAAAATTAGTTGATTATATCCAACATTCACTCAATCTGGTTTATTTTTTTGTTTTTTGGATTTTTTTTTTTCTGAGAACAGCAGAAGCTGCAATTATTGTAACTAGAAACAGCACACAAAGATATGAAAGTAGGTCGAGAGCAGGAGTTGACCCAAACTATGAAAAACCACTTTTAGAGTCCTTGGTTCAATAACAGGTCTGAAGCACTTGGTAGTCCTGGATGCTTCCTGGTGACCTTCCCAAGTGGGGCTGATTCAGCATTTAAGACTTAGGTGCAAAATAAAACTCAGTGGCTTGCTGCATTTACAGAAACACAAAACATCAATTCCTTCTGCAGTAATTTACAGTAAAGAGTGTTTTCTCTTAGGACTGATAAATCAGCAACTCAGATAAATAGTGGCAGGCAAACAACAATTCCTGCACATGAAGTTCTGTTTCCTACTATTCACAACATTTCAATGCACTTTTAGAGGTTATATACAGCTACAAATGAAGAGATTGCAATTTTACAAGTGAATGAAATTATAGGAGGACTTGTAATCCTATTAACATGAGTACTTTTACCCCACACTTTACATGGGCATAGTCTTTAGAAAAGTAGCAGGATTCACTTCTATATTGAAAGAATTAAGAACAAACCAACTGGAACTAAGAAAAGTAGCTTCTGTAAGAAAATGTTTTCATGCAACTTAAACCATCTCTGAAATATACTATCTTTAATTTCTGCAATTTTCCCATGAAACAGCTAGTTCCAAAAAACTTTTTACCATAGTTAAAATCAGGCATAATAAATATACAATGTGAAAAAGGAAAAAAAATTTACTAGTGTCTCTTTGGCCCAGAAGAAGGAAGTAATTTAAGGAAACCACTAAAACCCTCTATTATGGCTGCAGCTGTATTAAGGAGTAACATGTATGTAAAGGCTTAAAGGAAAACACCAAAGACCTAAAAAATAAGGTGATCCTAACAGTCATTATTCTATATAGAACCACAGGATCTTTAAGGTTGGAAAAGACCTCCAAGATTACTAAGTCCAACATTTGACTGAACACCACCTTGTCAATAAAGCCATAGCAGTGAGTGCCACGACTGCTTGGTGTTTTTTGAGCACTTCAAAGGATGGCAACTCCACCACCTCCCTGTTCCAGTTTTCCAGTTCTTGAACACTCCTTCAGTAAAGATATGCACACAACCACATAGAGCACAGCATTATCTGCTTAAGAGTTATGTAAGACAAAGAAGCAAATATCCCAAACTATTGGACATTTTTAGTTGTTTTTTTGAATGAACTAGGACTTGGCTAATTTCTTGGGGAAGTTTCAGGTTATATAACAGCACTTTGCAGACATGCCAGCATCTGAAGAACACCAAGCCACCACCTGGTATTTAGAAAAAGACTAAGTATGCAATGTAAATTTAGTGGCATAGACCAAAATCCTTTGAGTATTTCAGCAATCCCAGCGATAACTGAAAGCAGAGAATTCTATTAATTCCACTAAATTTTACATTTACTACAAAATATCATCAATGCAATGAGAATCTCCTGAAGCAAGGGTCCAAACCCACTTGATTGCACACAAGTACTTTTCCCTCCACTCAAAGTTTCTCAACATCTGCCTCATTGAGCCCTTTGCTTTGCTTAGGGGTGTTTTGGTTTGGTGGAGTTTTTGGGGTTGTGGTTTTTGGTTGGCCATGTGTTTCCTGGGAGGAAGGAAACTCTAGAGACTTCCAGACATGCTACAAGAGGTTACAGTGATGTTCACAAGACTCCTAGATAATGATGCCTTTCAGGGTTAACTCTTCCATTAACACTGATATATAATAAAATACTGGGTTTGGACAGAAGCATTGACAAAGTCCTACTTGCATCCATGAATCTGAAGTGGATTTTTTGCAGTGTTTTTGCAGTGTGGAATTTCTTCATGACAGTCTCTCCTTTGTACAAATGTGGGATTCAGCTCAGTTGCAGCACTTCAGAGCAGCTGAGTTGCTGCTCAGAGCAGCATTGCATAACTTATGATGCACTTGTTTTAAGCAGTGATGTAATCCCTCCATGGAACACGTGTGCAAATGATGAAGTGCTCACATGTGGGACACTGAACTGGCAGGCACAACTCTGAACTACTCATAAATTAACCACTCCTGGGGTATTTTACTGCTCGAGGTTTAGCTTTAAAAGCAGTTCACACTCCTTTCAAAAAAGATTGTATTGACAAACTGAATTGAGAAAATTAGGTATTTTTGAAAAGAAAAATATATTATCTAAAATGCCTAAAACCAGATTTAAGATGTATCAGAAAGCCTATGGCAAAAGAAGAAATAACCTGGCATTTTATTTGCACACTTTCCTAAGGCTGCACAGCCTGACAATGCAGTTCCTTGTCTCTCCCTCCCTGTTTCAGCTGAAAAAATAAACTTCAGCTTCTATCACAGTACTGGGAAACAACTGCAAGTTGATTTAAAGGTCTGAAATGACAAACATTTTAGCTTACTCTAGATATCTAAGGCAGTAACTCACAAGTTTGGCCTTGAGTTCACTATGCAGTGACATTTGTTTTAACAAAAGAAGAGGCTCTAGCTTTTATCACAACACCTCCTGAAACAGGCTAAGTACTTTCCTTGTACCTAAACAACATTCCAATAAACAAGAGTGAAGTTTTGCTAATTTGGCTGAAGTCTCTCTGTGGTTATTTGCCTCAAGTGTGATACTACAGTTATTAACTTGATTGTGCACATTAACTTCACAGCTTAGGATGCAAAGAGAGAAACAGCTACACTTGGCTTGCAAGATAATTTGCAAAAGGCAAAGTTGAATGAAGAAGTGTGAAACCAAATTGCCAGGCAATGAATGCCAGCAGTGCCCAATGCTAGTTACTGCTGCCTTCCTGCCAGTGCCTTCAGTACCACTATGTTTCTTGCTATTCTCCTTGCATATAAATTTGACATGCTCTGTACTTGTGTGGAGATATGCTAATGAAAAACAGCATGTAGGAAATGCTTTGATAACAAACTAGTTTAAATTTTTTGAAGTTATTAAAAAAGATGAAAGAATTAGTAAAAATAAAATCAAATGGAAAAAAATACAAACAGAACACGGACTAGATTTTTATTGAAGAACTTAAAATGCATCAGTGACAAGAGAGGAAAAACAGAAAAACAAAAAGCAAAACAAAAAGCCACAAAGCCAGAAACAGCAAATAAGAGAAGAGGTAAAATAAAATAACAGTAGCTCAAGAGAGAAAGAAAATAAATAAATTGGTAACTTCAAGATATGATACAGATAAAAAAGACCTGGAGAATAAAGAAAATAGAAGAGGAATGAAAATATGGAAGTAAGAGGAAGAAAAAAGAGCAAGAGAAGTCATTTTTTGAAGTGAATGGTAGAAGAGACCCCAGAGTTCTACCTGCTCTGTAATTTAATTTATCTTGCACTTCCCCTTACCACCTTCTTTAACTTCCCAAAATATTCCCTGCTCCAACTCTGATTGTTTTTCTGCTTAGAGCCACTAAGTTTCCAAGAGCTGAAGGGATTCTTATGAATAGAAAGCTATTTCAAGCTGCATTCTGAGCACACACATCCTATAACCTCCTTATGGCTGTTGGAATACAAAGGGACACAGGGGTACGGGGAGGGAGGTTTTAGAAATAAAAAGGAGTAAGGAATATAGGTGAAATCTGAACTCCTGTACACCCATTTCCTAAAGAACACCTTCAATACCCATCCACAAGCACTGCTGGTGATTAACATGACATTCACCTGCTTCCAAGGATTAAATATTCCAGATCCATATGAACAGATGGGGAAACATATGAGCATATGTAGTTAGGGTTCAGACACCTAGCAAGTGAGCAAGAACCCCCCCTCTCCAAAAGTAAAAATTAGTTATGGCCAGTTTTAAGCCCCCATGAGAGCACCAATGACAGCACAGCAGAAAGGGCTGGACAACAAGAACAAGACTGGTCAGTATTTCAGAAAGGGAGAGGGAAAAATCCCATTAGCTTGTGCCTGTTGGGAAAGTGCTTGTGGAACTACAGCATCTGACCATTTAGGATTTGGCAATCTACTCACACTTTCATACCAGTGAATAAATCTTTAAAGACAATTAACAGCATTCTGAAGGAACAGTAACTACAACAGTGAAGAAGCATGTTAAGAGCAAAAGTTGTCTCTCAATTTGGTGTTTAATTCACCAGAGAAAATCTCAGACCTGCAGAACATGAGGCTTTGGTACACCCTGAGCTCTACAGCACCAGTGCAAAGCAGAGCAAACCATGCCAGTGCCAATTCTTTCATTACTGATGGAATCAGTCATGAAATGCTTTAAATTATTCACTTCCTTCCCTAAATTCTTAATGTTATGGGATCTCTTTGGCAACCTAAATAAATTGCTTTAAAGATGCTGTGGAAGATTTATATCTGTTTGTGTGTTTTCTAAACATTTATTTCAAAATACTTTAACCCTCCTCATCACTAGAGTAAGGCTACAGCATCTGGTGTTTGTTAAAACCAGGAAATTCCTGTTTTGCCTTTATGAAACTGTTGAGTTCATAATAGGTTTTTTAATTTAGCTTTGTGCCAAGGTGTTTTAGAAAACTCAAATAAATTTTAATTAGCAAATTTTTAAAATCTGCTTATGCTAAATTCAGACATCAGTCTTTTGCAATTCAAAAAACCATCAGAAAATACTTATCAAGTGGAAGTTAATGAATTACCATTATGATACTTAAAATATAGAATTCTGGACTCACCAATTTAAAAGTTGTAATCCATACAACAGAAAAGAAAATACAGAAGTTCACAAGTCATCTACTCTTGGTGCTTCAGCTTCACTATAGCACATTTTTTCCTAAAAGATCATGAAAAGATTCTGGATCTTGTACAGAACTTAATCTTCATATCCTTGCTGAATCTTACTATGCACACTTTGGCAGTAAATTTCAATACCTTTGTGCTTCAATTCAGAACAAAACACGGTCTGTCCTTATTGATTTAGTATCAGTAGAGTCTAATTANTTTTCCTGCTGATCCATCCCTGGAAGCAGCGTTGTTGTTGCAGGCTGGTGGCTCTGCCCTGTCCTTGTGGGGCTGGGGACAGGGACAGCCCAGCTGGGGACACCCCAGGGGACAGCCCAGGCTAGGAGGCAGGCACAGATAGCTCTGAGTTCAGGTCCCTGGAGAGCCAGCCAGCTAATTGTTGCAGACTCTCCTCTCAATCACAAAATGTCATTAAGTGAAGCAAAGAGTATGTTAAACACTTGGAATATTTACCCCTATATAAACAGCTGCTATAGCTGCAAATGGGAAGTTACAGAATTGCAAACAATTGGTACTAAGTGTAAACAGAACACATAAACTACACTTTATTTCACAAGAAATAGGAACCTCAGGGTTAAGGGGTTCTTTGTACACATGCTGTATATATATATATAGGTGTATATACACAACCTAGCACACCAGAGCTGGCCAGGGAGTACAAGTCTCAACTCTAGAGCCACCCTGAGATCCACAGGCATTTGAAACACTTTTTTAATAGTACAGCATATTGCTAAAATGTTTCATTTACAGCCCATCACTATCTCACTATCTAAAGTTTCTTCTGGCATGAAGACTGTCCAGGATAATCATTTCCACTGCAGATATACTCAGTATGCCCGGTTGTAATATGTGTTCCCTTTCCTCAATTTTTAGTTTTATCAGCTCATAACTCTTAGCTGTTTTATTTCCCACGGTACTCAAATTCATTCCATGTACTGATAGAGCTTCACCATATTTTCTTCTGAGATCACTAATAAAGAGGTTAAATTAATTTACTTTAAAGCTGCATCTCCAAGTACCAATGCATAAACCCAATCAACCACTTCTCTTACCACTCTTCCCTTGGCCTTTCATTCATGCTTTCCATCTTCAAAACTAAGCCCATTTAAATTAGGGGGAAAAAAGATACAGGCACCACTTTTTTTCTTCTTTTCTGTCCTCAGAAGAAAAAACAAACTCTTGTGCCTCAGCTTCCTGAGGAGCATTAGGCATGCATCAATTCACAGCACCCCAGGGAGAGGGTACACAGAACTCCCCAGGTTTGCACAGAGACCTTGTCACTCTTGCATTACTATAAATGTTAGTTCCAGATACTAATGCCTACAATACATAACATCTGTGCTTTTCCCAGTCTTAATTCCTTCCCCAATTTTCCCCATTTAAGTGAGATTCTTTTTCCATGCAAGTGGGGGAAAGAAAAAATGAAATCAATTTGGGCTTTAATACCATGTGGGAAAGTACAGATGTTATGT